>JAODUO010000045.1:695000-924475 GCA_025642075.2 Ridgeia piscesae
AGGAGCTTTGATAAAATTCCTTGGAAGGGAAAGATTGCATAAACAGGGAGTTTAAAAGGCAGAGGATGACAACGCATAGGATGATGTGGATTCCCCGCAAATGGGAACGAATGACGAGGAAAACTAGTAGAGGGAGGAAGCCACCGATACGCGATAACCACCAAGGCAGCACACCTATCGACGGATCACCCTCACCTCCCAACGAATCCAACCTAAAAAGCGAAACTCACACCGACGACATCACAAACGAACCGTGACAGTTATCTTCCGAATCCACCGGCCGGCACACAACACATATCACTTCCGCATTACGGCAGACCCAGAAATAGCCCGAGTAGCAGTCCCCTTCAAGCCGCCGACGACTGGTGCACCTGGCAGCTTCCTATGGCTGCTGGAACGGCACCAGCAACGACGGCGCTGACCTAAACGGACTAGTGCTGCCGGCCGGGAAATGCTGGTGTAGGCAGTATTGGGATCCGACAGGTGGAACTAGGAAGGGAAGCGAGGGCAGGGGAGGGGAGAGGATCGCCTGAGCGTCTACTGTATCACAGACTCAAAATCCGGTCATCGAGTGCGGCATAAAACTTCCCGCGTTAACTCATCTCAGCTGTGGTCAGGTGCGGTACCGAAAAGACCATCGCGAGACCATTGCAACACGGTCTCGGTTGATTCCACGAGACCACAAGCTGTCACGACCGCAGTGAGGACACCTAAGTCTTTCCCGGAACAGGTACAGGGGCATATTGCTGGAGTTAGGTTAATTAAGTCGCATTGCAAGTGACGTTTACTCGCCGGGGGAGTGCCCTCTTCGTGTACGGGTTGCCAACTGGGTGACGTGCTGTCTTAATGGTCCGGTCTGCCGGTAATTAGGGTTGTTATATGACAATATGCTTTGCAAAATCTTGACTTTGATTGAATTAACTCGGGATGAATCCTCTCTAAGAAGTGCTGATGTCATTAACAAATATGTCATAACTGCATATTTCCTTCTAAGGGTTTGTAAGAGTTATAACCCTATAATCACATAAAGTGATCACAATCTGAATCACTTTTCCGTTTTAGAAGATTGAACCCAAAGACGCGTTGTTTTCAATGACAATACCGGTCAGAATCACAGAAAATACGGCCGCTTTCGGTTTTATTTTTACTGAAAACTGCACAAATTCACAGTTAATCTACAACTTACACTTTGGAGCTTAATTATCCCGCCGAAATCTGCGGCAACACACGTGACACCAGTACGTGAACAAGCTCCGTAGCTGACGGATCGAAACGTCGTACTCATCTTCGACATTAAGTTAAATTATACTACAATAAACCATTCTTGGAGCCATGAACAATATATTCACTATACAACTTACACCTTTACGAGTTCACCAATCAACGCTGATGTAACGAAACTTCACAAATTGCACCGAGAACAAGTGCGGCCGATGAGACATACGACCCGACATGTGGCATTTGCGTGTTCTTTGAAGTTGCGCCAAGGGATGCTAAGTGCACTAGACATAGTTCCGTGAATTAACTCATGAATGCGGCATATTTCCTGTCAACACGTTTAATCACGAACGAGTTTCTGATAAAGTGCTCAACTATTTGACCGGGGCGGCACCGGTATCCAAGTTATGCGAGAAAACTCTAGTCATAGAAATAAGCCAGCAGCCCGGGAACCGAAACACCTGTGCCCCACAAAGTAAATAGCTAAATAATTGTGTCTCCACAGAAATAGCTCCTGGAAGCTAGCCAGGCGGAAGTACCTGCCGATAGATGTTACTCTGTATTATATGTGGGTGTAGACATTATTTGTGTATAATAATTATTATATATATATATATATATATATATCATATGAATATATATATGTATATATATGTGTGTGTGTGTGTGTGTGTGTGTGTGTGTGTGTGAAATTAGTTTATTTATATAAATTCATATGTCAAATCCTTATACAGTATTACTAAGAAATATATGTATATATTTATAATATAATATACATATATATATATATATAATAATGTATTTATATTAATATATTTATATTAATACTTGACATATGTAAATTTATATAATTACAGTAAATTAATTTTACAAGTGTTAAATTTCCAAAAAGAATTATTGACCTATATATATATATATATATATATATATATATATATATATATATATATATATAAAGTCAAGTCTAATTTTTCCGCACACTTTAGTTCCTAAGGTTTCTGGTCACATAAACGAACTATGCGGTTTACCGAGACACCTTCTTACACCTGGCACCAAGATGGCTCCACACAAAACTTGTGGATTGCAAAACAACAAAATTATTGAAGAGTGCATAAACAAGATGTGACTATATATATATATATGTGTATATATATAATGTTGTAAAGTATCCAAGGGTTAAATATGATTACCATCAATTCTGATCAAGTTGATGAATGGGCACAATTTCATTGAAATCTTCATCAACAATTTCAACCTAAGTTATCAGTAGGTTTGTTTTTAGATTCTTAAGTTATTCCAATATCAGGATGTAGAAGCTTCCAGCTATATTTTGAGGACAAAGTATTATATGTGTTTCTATCAAATGAACAAACACATACCAAGAACATAATATTCAGTGCATCATATCTCAATAAAATAATTGAATTATGTTTATCTGTTTATTATAATGACTGCAAAACTTCCAAACAGTGAAATTTAAGTGAAATGCCTTTTATTCACAATAACACAAATCTGCACCAACCCACTGGCTGATGCAAAAATGTCTATGAACAAACGTGTCATAATTCATATCTAATAATAT
Organism: Ridgeia piscesae; assembly: GCA_025642075.2. Taxonomy (NCBI): domain Eukaryota; kingdom Metazoa; phylum Annelida; class Polychaeta; order Sabellida; family Siboglinidae; genus Ridgeia; species Ridgeia piscesae. Next base: position 697,801 of record JAODUO010000045.1, read on the forward strand.
TTACATATCAGTGTTGCAATATAAAATTATAATATTTGGTTGCATACCGACTGACTTTGGATTCAAGTTATTCCCTTTGTACAAGCTTTCCGCATTGTGAGGACGAAATAAAGGCAAGTTTAAAATAAAGGCAAGAAGCATACAGATATTATAATGACTTGTACTTGAGTAATCACTCGGAACAGCACCAATATAACATCATTTGCATAAACATTCGTTACTGTAAAAAATGAGTTAATTCTATTTTGGAATATGCACCATATTATACAGGGGTAGATCCATGTTAACTAATTCTGAACTGCATTACACTGCAATTGTCAGACATTAACATATTGAAACATTGCCACCCTGACAGACACGGTGTGACTAAATTGGCCTTATTTGTTTTGAATAACTCCTTGTTTGGTGCACAAATCTGATTATTATCATTGTGAAACCACATTATGTAGTACCTAAGTACAGTAGAATAGCCTCGTCTCACCCGCACAAATGTGTCTGATCATTTCACAATGTTGTAATAATTACACCATTTCATTTGAATGATTCAATATATTGCGATTTCATCACGGGTCGAATATCAGGTCAATACATACAACCAGTATCAATCAAATCTAATGATTCAGTAAAACGCCTGTGGGCAATCAGAATGTTAGCGTCGACACAATCACAGCACGTAGCATGATTTCATGATAACAACAACCCAACTAAGTCTTTATTTCTGGGTCTCTGAACCCAAACTTTGGAGGATGCAGACACTTCAGGTATCAACAGTTGAGGAAGACAACATCAAAGGCATGCCCGAGGCGCAGGAGTCACTTATGATGCCTGATCAAAGCACACAGATACAGGTAGGTTTATATAAGTCGCCATCTGCGTGTGGAAGTATTGGGAAATAAAGGTTAAGTGTGGGATGAGGGTGCCGCACCCATTCCGCAGCGGACAGGTGAAGCGATTAATCGATCCCCCACGCCACTCGGCGATAATAACAACGCCTAACAAATAACCTCGCCCCCAAAACTAGCCCGGCACCTGCTCGTCCCTGGGTGCGGCCGGAGTCCACCACAAAGGTCAACCGAGGTCGCGCAAACGTGGCACCAGGTGCACCCGACATTATTACCCTGACCCAACCTATTATTACTAATTAATTAACAAGCGTGGACGCCAAAGTGACGACGGCAAGCCCGTATTCTGGTTCTCGCTGGCTGGAGGCTGATTTCACCGACTTTTGCAGTGGGGATGATGCTTCGAGGCGACGGGGGCACTCCCCGCAAACCCTTGTCAGCCGCACCCTTGGGGCCTCTCACTATGGGGGGGTTCACAAACACAACAAGTCACAACGACACGTAAACAAACCATGAGGGATGGGGTCGACTATATACACATGGCACATCGTTGAGTGTGTTGGGGTGTCGCATCGGTGTGGAAGCACTACACGTTTGACTTAGTCGGCGGCACCTGGGCGTGTTGAAACGTCACACACTAATATCAATGTCATTCGGGCGGCTGCGTGTGCACGGAATACGCGTCCGGTCACGGAAAAGCAGCCGGATTCTTCGCGCCATTGTTCATTTACATATTCACCACTACTGCATACGTACACACATACATACGTGGACGTCCTTTAGAAGGTGCCACTGGAAGTGTTGCATTACGGGTAAGAGAAGCGACGGCTTCTCCGTCATTGTCCGTCACCCCACATGCATACTAACACTGCCGGCGATCACGCGGCTATGCAATCGGAACGCTGAATTTCGTCGGCGTTGGCCGTTCGTCGTAGGGACTATATCCCATATTTTTACGCTGAAGAAACATGTGGATCTCACAGAACGCTGGCCGACTTGTGACCTCACGGTTCCAGCACTCCCTCATCAGATCAAAGATCTCTTTCGGGCAGTTTGTTGGCCGGGTTAGCCACTGCTCTTGACCGTCGCCGTGGTAACAGTGACTGCAGTTCTCAATCACTTGCTCGTCGCTCAATTGGTCAAACGGCTGCTCCCTCGCCAGGGTCAAGATCTCCCACAGTGTCACGGCGAATGACCACACGTCGCTCTTCGGCGAGAACTTTCCCTGCAGAAATGCACAACAAACCTTTGTTATCCATCAAAACATAACAAGGCAGGCTAATTTGTTTTCAGATAATAATTTTTACATATTCCAATGTTTTTATGGTTTATATGCTCAGAAGTATACAGCATCATTAACTAAATTTCAAATCCTATAATCATGTGAAGGCATTTACACAACATGCAACATTATTTATATTGCATAGCTCTGTTGTCAGTCCGCTAAATCATGCTGCTGTCTCAGCATATGCAAGTCTGCGCAAGTTTCTGATTATAGTGGCTAGTACTGCAGTGGCGCAACCTGGTGAATGACAGACACATTAAAACACCAACTTGCACGCAGGCAGTTGGCATGATTGATACTTTGTGTCATCGTTTTAGCATTATTATATTTTTTACTTTTATTTCAGTTTTCAAACATTACACCTGCTGCATTGATATCATCATCAATGCTCATTCAATTAAGCAACAATAAATTTATATCTAATAATATTATTATATATTTACATAACAGTTATTAAAATTTTGATGTGCATATATAATCCTTTATATATTATGCACAATATTTATCTGTTGTTATATAATTCATAACTTTGTGTTATGTAAATATAATATTATTATTAGACATTAATTTACTGCTGACCTCAATGCTGTCAAACCCAGCCACAGAATAATATTCAAGTGGCGCCCTCTTGCAGATAGTGCCAAAACATTGACGCTAATGCCTCAGCATTGCAATAAATACGTTAATCATGGATTATCGTTGTTCATTTTTGTGTAGCTTAAATCTTGAGTTGCAGTCGATTTTCATGTCAAATTACTGGGGATGCAGTACTCGGTGATCACACGCACTCATCACAGCATCTGAGGGCAGTAGCATTGAAAGGGTTAAAGACACTAGGCCACTCACCAGTACGACACTCTCCCAGGCCATCCATCGGATGGGGAGGACGGCCTTGCCTTCAATGTGGTAGTAGTCGCGGCTGTACAGGCTGCGACTCATGCCAAAGTCAGAGATCTTGATCGTGTAGTGCGCACCAACGAGACAGTTTCGCGACGCGAGGTCTCGATGCACGATGTTGAGAGATTCAAGGTATTTCATGCCGGACGCGATCTGGCCAGCCATGTAGATGAGACAGCCGTAACTACAACCAGGCCAGTGCATCGTGGGTAAGGACATGATACTTCAGATAAATTCAGGTATGAGGACCTTTCGTGAATCGGATGAAAAGTTAGATTACATTTACAGGGGTAAAAGCTTCAATTTGTTTTGGAGTTTTAGAAACAGAAAACAATTGATAACAAGTTTGAATAATACACTTTCGAAAATATATGTGAATTTTTTTTACTAACGTACATTATTACTGAATGGCATGATTTACAATATGTTCTGATGTCATTCATCTAAAAACTTGAGTTTTCTATTTCAATTCAACCAGTTATCCGACCACATCATCCAAAACATCCGACCAAAATATTGCAGGATGTGATTTGCAAATGTATTAATTGATATACTATGTACCGAGTTTGAATGACAGATTATTAATGATTAGATGAAACAATTACCTTGACACATATACCACGTTTGTATAAATTAAAAGTGTTGTACTGTAATAATGAGAGAAGCAGGAAATATTTACAATTATTCTTCAATTTATTCCTTTTCCAACAACAAGCAGTAATAAAAAGTCCTATTATAATATAATAACAATCATTATTATGTTCTATTTCTATTTTCATATGTTGTTTTGAGCAGTTATTATTATATGTTGTTTATATTGGAAATACATTTCATCTTATCTCTAAAGGAGGTTACGCTGGGTACCTGATGACGCGGAAATTTCGGTTTCGCTCCAAGGTGCTGCCCTCTTGTGTGATGCACTGTTGCAATAGCTGGTGAAGGTCGCCGAACTTCATGTACTCGACAATGACAGAAAGGGGTTCATCCCGCGTACACACGCCGAGCACTCGCACAATGTTGGGGTCGTTCAAGCGTGACATAATCTTCACCTCCTTGTTGAAGTCCGCTCTACGAATTGTAATAAGTGTTTTATTTAAATTAATTTTATGTTATGGGTTTGCAATATGTGACGTCTAGACTAAACTGGGTACAGACGTTTGTATTTAAAGATAACAAAATAATAGACCTAGTATTTCACAAATAAAAATGGAGAAAGTATTTGAAAAAATGCAATGTAAATATATATATATATATATATATATATATATTACATATATATATATATATTACATATATATTACAGATGTATTTATGGATATTATATAGATACATTAAATAAATTTTTCTATGATAATGCTCAAAAACCACACCCACTAAGCTCAGATTAAGACACAATCAACACTAAGGAGTGTTCTGTGTTACAAGTTAACGTCAACAGTGGCTTAGTGGTGCACCAACATGGGTCTTCCATATTATGCTTAGGGAACGCAACTGACATGTCACAAAACATTTACCTGAAAACTACACCCGACAACAAAATTGCATAATTAAACTGTAGGAAGATGTCGGTCGACTGGCAAAAGAACATCTAGCTGCAGAGGGAGGGAAAGAAAGAAGGGGAGCGCCAAGGCTGAGATGGGAAATCAGCTTGACAAGAGACTTGGGGAGGACTGGAGTGAACAGCCATAATCGGATGACCACAGAACAATTCACCCCTCCCTGCCCACCCTTCCTCACCCACCACTCCCCATCCACCCCTACCCACTAACCCATCCCTAGATACCTCGCCTGGTCGTCAGCGTCCCGTCGCAGTGTCTTCACAGCCACCACCATGGACGTGGACACAGTTCGATTCACGAGGAAGTCGTCTCCCAGCAGGTCTGTGATTCGCTGAGCCTCACAAAGATGGACCTAGCACAGATGAACGAAAACATTTATTGTTTTTATTAGTACTGCTAGTATATTATTAGTAATGTATACACTATATTACGATATACATTGCATTAGTAATATATACAATTACACACACAATCACATCTACATTTTTACTATGGAATAGATGCAATTATTTTGACAGTTTTGTTGGAAGATAACGCAAGCGACTACCCCCTTATTTTCAGTACTTGAGCTTCGTCTTGCTTAACCGACTTGGCTGCGTAACTTTGCCGAGAAGACTGTCTGGCGACTTAACCAGCTTTTGAATGTTATTCATGTAAGGGGTTAAAAAGTATGGAGCCTGGGTAATCAAGGCTACTTCCACCATAGTGCCTGCTTCATAAACAACTGCAAATTTGGATTTCTGTTTAGTTTTGTATTAATACAAGTTTAATGTTGCCTAATTTTAATAGTACAGTATTATCTTATAAAAGTATATCTTTATTGTAGTTTTTATTTCATAGTTCGTCTGAGAGCCAATCAGCGTCTATAGTATTCTATACCCTATTCTGAGATAAGGCCAGGATGACGGTGGCAACATTGGCCGAGCATTAGTCTCCCAGGCGGATGTGAGGAGCTAAAAGTGCAGCCGCCTCACAGAGCCTGGGTAATCGAGGCTAACCAAAAACTTGTTCTCCTTTCTATTTACAATTAAAAAAACTGTACATTTAGTTTTATCTTCTGGAGACTACTTCACATGTGACCTTGTTTTTGTTATAATAACTGAAGAAAAAATACTCATTTCTATTTTTATCAGAAAACATTTAAAGTATCATTCTAGCTTCACACAAAAAATGTGTACAGTATTCCTGTCTATTTATGATAAAAAATGAATGTTTAGTTCCATCTTGTGGAGACTACTTCGCCTGTGACCTCACTGTTATTATAATTAAAGGGAAACCACTCATTTGTATTTATCGACCAAAATTGAAAAAACAAAATGTGTACTCATTTCTATTTACAATAAAAACTGCACGTTTAGTTCTATCTTGTGGCGACTACTTTGCCAGTGACCTCACCTCCCCAAACTGTCCCTCTCCCAGTTTTTCGACGAAGCGCAGATTCTCTCGAGGAAACTCCATCACAGAGAAGTCGTCGGTCCACAACATGTCCATCCCAGTCGGGGTGGAGTAGACACTGTTCCCACTCGCTCCCTGTAGGCCCACGTCTGGGACACAACACAAGGAGGGAGGAAGGGTGGGAGAGATGAGCCCTGGTGGGGTTCCCTTCCCCCTGTAGCCTGTGTAAGAAGACTTTGTGACGTCGGGGACGGCGTACTCCTGCGACACGCCTGTGCTATCTGTCGACACAAATGACATGTCATCGTCAGTGGGTATGTCCGAGGCACTTTAGAATACAGTCCTACGTACGTACGGCAAAGGGAATGTTTCCATCTATTTTTACTGTAAAATCATGTATAAAGTATAAGTAATTTTCTTATATCATACCAACAGCCCAAATTATTACTATAACATATGAACAGCCCAACAGTGCTTTATTTATCCATTTAAAAAAAGTTCATGATTAAGTAGTAAACAGTTTAATCACATCACAGTGTGGCAATTTCAAAGATGTTTCCTCCGTCAAAATGGCATTGGTTTTACATTAGAAATTGCGCCGCCAAAGGGTCATGACTGCATAGAATTATCTGCTTATTGGTCGATCAAAAAAGTCATGTGCATCACATCATACAATCAAAATGATGCACAACATTATTTACGCACCAATGTTCATACCAATAATATATGCGCATTACATTTTTAGGGCTTTGTGACATCTGTAACTCGTTGCTAGGCAACAGCACATGATTGAGAGGTCAATCACCTTGCACATGAACTCACCAGAGAAGTCAGGCGTGTCTGGGAGCTCTGGCAACTGCCGCGCTTGGATGACGTCAAACGGCTCCCGATACGGGCTCCCGTTCATCTTCTCCGTCAGGTCCTCACAGGTGGCGACACTGGTGTAGTTGCCGTTCGACACCTTCGATGGTGATGTCAATGTTCGCAGGTCGTTCAGGTTCAGCAGCACCCTCTGCTGGGCCTTCGCGTCGTGCATCTTTGACACGTGGTTTCCGTTTGCGTTGTACTTGTTCTTGCGACGTCGTACGATGAACATGAAGATGAAGATGGTGACGATGAGGAGGATGAGGGCGGCCAGACTCCCCACAATGATCCCAATCAGCTGGTCGTCCAGAACCTTCCCCCCGGAGTCTGAGTTGACCACGGTCTCGGCGGACTGCGTTGAACCTGCGATTGTACAAATCATGTGTCTTAATGTTCTACGCCATTTTCACAACAAACATGAACAAATCCTTCATTATTATAGCCATAAATAAAATTTAAAACCAAACTAAAATTAAAATCTTTATTTGTCCCTCATGGGGAAATTTTCTTATCGTGTCCGAGAGATAAAAATGATTAATAAATAAAGTATGTTGTACAATAGGGTACCCTAAAACAAATTCTAAGAATTATATATAATTAAAAATACAATAGGTAAAAGGAATTATTAATAAATACTGTTTACATATCACAGCAAGAACATGTTAATAATATCTAAATATATATATAATATATTTAATAAAAACTGTTGACAGAATAACAATCTCTGAGGAAATATCTATGTCCAGAATGGTGTAGAAAAGCAATTTGAATAAATGTTGAGTTCTTTATTTAAAAATTGTACAGGTAAAATCGACAGCATACGCCTGGCAATGACATCTGCTGAGGTTCACTGTTCTTACCCTCACCTGGGGCAAGATCATGACGGGGTGCAACGTCCACTTCCATGTATTTGGGCTGCCCGTATCGCCCAACGGACAGAGGGGTTGTAACGGAAGAGGGATAGCCTGTCTCCTCTGAGAAATTACCAATTGCGACAACTGAAAAATACACATGAACATGATTATGTTACATAACAATACATGACTAAATATTTGTTAGGGTTTCATTTGAAACCTCTGCCAATGGCAGTTGTTCATGGTTAAAATATCTCTGTGATCTTGAACGTTTTTCACTACAATAAACACCACAAAAACAACCTTTACAGAAAATAAAGTTACACAATATTTTAGCTTCTTTCAAGTTGAAAAATGGCCCAGAAATGGGAACTTTACTGGAAAATAGTCTTAAGTTTTTACATATTACAGAAAAGTAAAACAATTAAACACATGTGAAACATTAATTTTTATCAACAACCACATGCATTTCACATTCTGTTCTCAAAACTCTGGAAAAAGTTCTACAGCACAGAAAATATTACAAAACCCCTAAAATGTCAATAATATATAAATATTATATGTAATAAAAATATGAAAATATATAATACAAAACAATGGCACTTACTTGATTCGAAGCTGATCTCGCTGATAAGTATCCACCGGGCGTCAAAGAAGAGCTGCAGTTTGACGTAGCGCCCCACTCTGTGCGGGATGGTGATAATTGCATTCCGCGGAAACTCCATCAATGTGTCGCGCATATAGTGGAACACCACCGGGTTAGGGGGGTAATGCTGCCCCCCAATGCTAAAGAATAACTTTGCCATGCGGAACACTCGCACGTCCTTATTAAACATGTTATTGCAGTGGATGCGAACGCTGCTGAAGTTTCGCATGTGTGCAAACGTCAGAATGATCTCGACCGGGGGCCGATCGATCGTGTCGTTCTTCCAGCCAACCCAGTCGTAACCCTTGTGACCGACATCAGATGGTGCTGTGCGAAAGTTCCTGTCGCCGATGACACCGTCGATAAGCTGGCCGAGCCCCCCCGACAGGTAATTGTCCTGCACCTTGCCATCATAGGTGAAGTCAAACAGATCGATGTCTGTCCCTCGACGGTTGCCTTGGGGCATGTTGTAGGACAACAGGTCAGCTGCAGGACAAACAGGACAATTAGCTTTCATTGGAAATAACTGTCATTTTTCCACACTCAAACATTATTTTACAATGGAGTTGTGTAGTAGAATCTTCACATTTGAAGAAAAATAAATACAGGTTGCTGAACCAACTTGAAGACAGTAGTTGAACTCTAGTTCTGACTCACTCACCTGGTGGCAGCACTAAAACTAACTATTGAGATGCGCCACCAGATGGCGGCACAACATCCAAATTACAACATGGAGATTACTGTATTTCTGTGATGCTACATAAAGTGACCCTTGTTTTGTCATGTCTTGTCCAAAATTAGCACAGCTATCATGGTGAACTTATTTGATTTTGCAAGATTACGTCTGCCCACCCATCTGTCTGTCCGTCTGTCTGTGACCTACCTTTCCAGACACAGCCGTAGATCTCGACTCTCATGCACAGTGTGCGTTTGTGCGTGCTGAAGGGAACAATGCGAATCTTGCGGGCCACAATCGGAGGTCTCACTTCACGTTGCTCCGCAATGTATGTGTTACTGTTCCCAGTGAACACCTGTAACAGCAAGATGAGATTGTTACAGCAAGATAAGATTGTTAAAATTAAAAATTACAGTACAATGAGTGTTACAGATAACAGTATTACAATAAAATTAATCACAGTATGATAAGTGTTATGAGATAACAGTGTTACAGTATGATGAGTGTTACAGTATGATGAGTGTTACAGTATGATGAGTGTTACAGTATGATGAGTGTTACAGTATGGTGAGTGTTACAGTATTATGAGTGTTACAGTATGATGAGTGTTACAGTATGGTGAGTGTTACAGTATGATGAGTGTTACAGTATGGTGAGTGTTACAATATGATGACTGTTACAGTATGATGAGTGTTACAGTATGGTGAGTGTTACAGTATGATGAGTGTTACAGTATGATGAGTGCTACAGTATGATGGGTGTTACAGTTAGTATGATGAGTGTTACAGTTAGTATGATGAGTGTTACAGTATGATGAGTGTTACAGTATGATGAGTGCTACAATATGATGAGTGTTACAGTATGGTGAGTGTTACAGTATGGTGAGTGTTACAGTATGATGAGTGTTACAGTATGTAGTGTTACAGTATGGTGAGTGTTACAATGTGAGGTTCATTAGTTGTGTTACAGTATGGTGAGTGTTACAGTATGATGAGTGTTACAGTATGGTGAGTGTTACAGTATGATGAGTGTTACAGTATGGTGAGTGTTACAGTATGATGAGTGTTACAGTATGATGAGTGTTACAGTATGATGAGTGTTACAGTATGATGAGTGTTACAGTATGGTGAGTGTTACAGTATGGTGAGTGTTACAGTATGATGAGTGTTACAGTATGATGAGTGTTACAGTATGATGAGTGTTACAGTATGGTGAGTGTTACAGTATGGTGAGTGTTACAGTATGATGAGTGTTACAGTATGGTGAGTGTTACAGTATGATGAGTGTTACAGTATGGTGAGTGTTACAGTATGGTGAGTGTTACAGTATGATGAGTGTTACAGTATGGTGAGTGTTACAGTATGGTGAGTGTTACAGTATGGTGAGTGTTACAGTATGATGAGTGCTACAATATGATGATTGTTACAGTATGATGATTGTTACAGTATGATGATTGTTACAGTATGATGAGTGTTACAGTATGATGAGTGTTACAGTATGATGAGTGTTACAGTATGATGAGTGTTACAGTATGGTGAGTGTTACAGTATGATGAGTGTTACAGTATGGTGAGTGTTACAGTATGATGAGTGTTACAGTATGATGAGTGTTACAGTATGGTGAGTGTTACAGTATGATGAGTGTTACAGTATGGTGAGTGTTACAGTATGGTGAGTGTTACAGTATGATAGTGTACAGTATGATGAGTGTTACAGTATGGTGAGTGTTACAGTATGATGAGTGTTACAGTATGTGAGTGTTACAGTATGGTGAGTGTTACAGTATGGTGAGTGTTACAGTATGGTGAGTGTTACAGTATGATGAGTGTTACAGTATGGTGAGTGTTACAGTATGGTGAGTGTTACAGTATGGTGAGTGTTACAGTATGGTGAGTGTTACAGTATGGTGAGTGTTACAGTATGGTGAGTGTTACAGTATGGTGAGTGTTACAGTATGGTGAGTGTTACAGTATGTGAGTGTTACAGTATGATGAGTGTTACAGTATGGTGAGTGTTACAGTATGGTGAGTGTTACAGTATGATGAGTGTTACAGTATGGTGAGTGTTACAGTATGGTGAGTGTTACAGTATGGTGAGTGTTACAGTATGGTGAGTGTTACAGTATGGTGAGTGTTACAGTATGGTGAGTGTTACAGTATGGTGAGTGTTACAGTATGGTGAGTGTTACAGTATGGTGAGTGTTACAGTATGGTGAGTGTTACAGTATGATGAGTGTTACAGTATGTGAGTGTAGTGTTACAGTATGGTGAGTGTTACAGTATGATGAGTGTTACAGTATGATGAGTGTTACAGTATGTGAGTGTTACAGTATGGTGAGTGTTACAGTATGGTGAGTGTTACAGTATGATGAGTGTTACAGTATGATGAGTGTTACAGTATGATGAGTGTTACAGTATGATGAGTGTTACAGTATGATGAGTGTTACAGTATGATGAGTGTTACAGTATGATGAGTGTTACAGTATGGTGATTGTTACAGTATGGTGAGTGTTACAGTATGGTGAGTGTTACAGTATAATGAGTTTTACAGTAGGACAATGTGCTGCAGTAAGATGATGACATTACACAAGACAGCAGTGCTATAAATTATTATGACAACCGTGAGTGATAATAGTAATTACCTGTAATATAACACATACACACACATGTAATGCCTCAAACAATGCAATCATCCATAAACAACAATATAATCTTACAGTAAACACTGGTAAAAGTTTTCATCAACAGGTTTTATTTATTTTTAGGCTGCATTCTTGACAGAAAAACAATTACGATTACTGCCGACTTGTCATGCAATATTGCAATTTCACATTCCAACTAGTAAACAATGGGTGATTATTATATTTCTGGCTGGAATGTGTCGGCAAACTGGCGAGACTCAAACACAAAGCAGATCAACTTACAACAATGACAAGTGTTAAGTGTGAAAAAGGTGAGTTCTTATATAATGCAACATCCAGTATTAAGTTCAGTGCAAAGCCCATCCCTCTTCACTCTAGGAACACCTATTTATCACAACAATGACTTGACTTCTCTGGAAAGCATTCAGCCATGCTGCAAGACTACAAGTATGTATATATCCGTGATATCACTGTCTATAGCAAGTTCAACAGATGAGTGAACTAACCCTAACTAAACATGGACAAAATTACCCAAGCCATGTTACTGAACTTTGTAAAGACCAATTTTATTTATAAGTCCTTTTATCAGGAACTCTTAAGAACATTATAATAATTAATTAAAATGTGGATCAGACAACACACATTTGACAACAAACAATACAATTATAATGAACAAATGTATTTAAACAACACTTCATAAATCCGTAGCTCAAAATTATTTGGTAATATTACTGCAAAATAGCCTCTGAGGCCATATTGAGAATACCTGATACAAAAATAAAGAATCTAGCAAATCTTTTCTTAAAAACCTATGCAAACCCTCCAGTCTTGGGAGATTTCAACAATGATTACGTAATCAATCGAAGATTGTGTCAGCTGTATTCATGAGGGTAATATTAAGCTAGATATTCCACAAAGTGTTGCTGCTCTATTAAAGGAAATCTTCAGTTAAAATGTTTAAAAACTTGGAAGAAGAACAAAGATTTGTTGATTGACATCCACAAATAAGCCAGAAAGAGGAGAGAATGAATTAGACAGCTCGACTATCACGCAGCATCACTACCGAGTATTTCCGTAAGCGGCAAACCTCTGGGGTGAGAGTGACCTTTGCGTCTACGCAGTATGCACTGACACAGGTGGCATCTGTTATTTTTGGACAATTCACTACAAAAATAATTGTTTATTTCTGTCCACTGTCTATATTTGTCACTGTGACATTTACCCACTTCTTGAAGGACGCAAATCTAATACATCTTGTAGAATGACGTAACTAAATTTTAAAATATGGAAGACAGGTTAAAGGTCAACTGAGTGGTGAAATATCAGACAACTATCTTTGTTGTTTACAGTAAAACGGCTATATTTATCAAATTAAACATCTATTTTATATAATAATAACTATGTTTTTAATATAGTGCTTTTTAAGCAATTAAATGCCAATCAAATGCCATATGTTGACCAAATCTAAAGTATAAACAAATTAAATAAATGAGCTAAGATAAATAATTTAAAAAGCTAAGATAAATAAATAAAATAAATAAATTTGCTGCAAAAAATACAGTTTTAAACTGAACAATTTAAAACCAGTCAATGCTACAATATATAAATCATTGCAGATTATAATGACACACTCAAAGATGTTTTTTCTTTAGAAGCTACCTGTCTAAGTACATACTTTAAGACTGAATATACTCGTGCGTCACAGCTGCTCACAGAACCTGACTAATTACTTACTAAATCTGACGGCAAAAAGCAGCAGCACAGATTGATTAATGCCTTCTCAACTTTCTCAGCAAAAATAGAACACTAAGAACACTGATTGATTGGGGACAAATTTCCTCTGAACTTTGCCCTATTCTGACTAGTGTTTTGAAAAGCTACATTGATGGACAATCGACTCCAAGAACGTAATAAGCCGGCAAAGAAAGTATGGATTTTCTTTTCCATCACAATCACCCACACGGTCAATTCAACATGTCCATATTTCCTATCTTCAAGGAGCAGTGCACAATAACTTTAGGTGAGGCTGTCCTTGTGGCCAGATGCCAAAGGGTCAATATCTGGTTCAAACTGGTTACATCCATCCAGGAGGCAGCAGACTACTTGATTCTCTCACATAGGAGAAAGGCCTTCTAGAGACACATGTTGAAAATAAGCAAATAACTTTTAAATAGCGACTGCTACGTTTTCTATTAGCATGAAACAAGGAGGATTTTTCTACGCATAATTGTTGGTATAATTTATTGTATGTTCATAAATGGTTTATCAGTTACAATTTGTCGTGGCATAACATTCACAAAGGGAAAGTTCTTAACCAGAAATATATCATAAGTTGGTATATTGGAGGCCATTTGACATAGGAGGTGAATTCACATAGAAGGAAATATGCAGTCCCGGGCACAGCGACAAGGATGTTGTTGATGCAATTTGCACATACGTATTTATAATATTTTCTGAAATTTAATGACATTAATAGTTAGATTTATTCTGGACTTCTGGTAGATTCAAAGACTATAATATTAATTTAATAGTGGTCATAATCAACACTATCATAATAACATTTGCAAACCAGTATTTACAACCCCTGTGGTTATGCAATTCAAATGTGACCAGGATGTGTATAATTAGTATACAGTCTCTGACCTCCACCCCTTCAAACAATCTCTGACCTCCACCCTCTTCAAACCCTCTGTGTGAATAGACAAATGTCAACAACAATGACAGGAGATAATATACATAAAAAATCCATATAAGGGCAACAGATCAGGTGAAATTAGCAGTGTCCTTGACCTACAACACTTCCATAAGGTTCTGTCCCACAAGTCCGCATTAACACACCCACCCCGACCAATTAGGGGCGTCATTAAAATTTATCTTTTTCACATATCCTTTTTCCGAAGTTGCCATTTGTATCCATCACAGACGACACTTATACGGGCAACGATGACATTTATAGGCTACCATCCCCACCCATCCGTCAAAACAGATTTTTGCTGCCACTTGCTAAATGTCTCTGCAGGAAACTGAAGTCATATAAGCAGGTTCCTATAGATAATACCCCTCACCGAACCGTGAGAAAGACGTTTTTCATCCTCCGAGAGTCACCAAAACACCCCCTGGTGTCAGGATAGATGTATTTTTGCCCAGGGCGACTTTGTTAAAGTGATGAAAACACATTAGGTCCTATAAACGGAATACAGTGAAAAATTACTGTTGTATCCAAGCGAAATCAGACAGTTCCCACACATTTTCACCTGAGCAGTCCTAGATATAGAGCAAGGTCATAACGTTTATTTTTGGAAATTGACTGACAGAAAGATTGTTATGTGTGTAATCATGCTATAAGAACTGTGTTGTGAATATTAATTAACTTCATTATTGCAGCTACATTCTGTGTTGACATTTCTAATGCAGCTATAATCTCAAAAAGTATTAAATTGTTTACTTTTTCATTCATCACAGACTACAGCTCATTTGGTGTAATTGTGATGGTCAATGTTTAATGTGAACAGATTACCACATATCTTATGTCATCTGCAACAAATATTTAACTTCACGGAAGGGACAATATGTGGCCACCACAAAATTACCATTTTTTGTTAACTTGTTGCAAGGTAGGGGCAGGTGTTATTCCCCCAACTCTAATCACATTATCTCATCCAACCCCGCAGTCTCTCCCTAACCCCACGGTTTCTCCCTAACCCCACAGTCTCTCCCTAACCCCACGGTTTCTCCCTAACCCTGTAGTCTCTCCCTAACCCCACAGACTCTCCCTAACCCCACAGACTCTCCCTAACCCCACAGACTCTCCCTAACCCCACCATCTCTCCCTAACCCCACAGACTCTCCCTAACCCCACAGTCTCTCCCTAACCCCACAGACTCTCCCTAACCCCACAGACTCTCCCTAACCCCACAGACTCTCCCTAACCCCACAGACTCTCCCTAACCCCACAGACTCTCCCTAACCCCACAGTCTCTCCCTAACCCCACCACTCTCCCTAACCCCACAGACTCTCCCTAACCCCACAGTCTCTCCCTAACCCCACCATCTCTCCCTAACCCCACACTCTCCCTAACCCCCACAGCTCTCCCTAACCCCACAGTCTCTCCCTAACCCCACAGTCTCTCCCTAACCCCACAGTCTCTCCCTAACCCCACAGTCTCTCCCTAACCCCACAGCTCTCCCTAACCCCACAGTCTCTCCTAACCCCACAGTCTCTCCCTAACCCCACCGTCTCTCCCTAACCCCACAGTCTCTCCCTAACCCCACCATCTCTCCCTAACCCCACAGTCTCCCTAACCCCAGTCTCTCTAACCCCACAATCTCTCCCTAACCCCACAGTCTCTCCCTAACCCACAGTCTCTCCCTAACCCCACAGTCTCTCCCTAACCCCACAGTCTCTCCCTAACCCCACAGTCTCTCCCTAACCCCACAGTCTCTCCCTAACCCCACAGTCTCTCCCTAACCCCACATCTCTCCCTAACCCCACAGTTCTCCCTAACCCACAGTCTCTCCCTAACCCCACATCTCTCCCTAACCCCACGTTCTCCCTAACCCACAGTCTCTCTAACCCCACAGTCTCTCCCTAACCCCACGGTCTCTCCCTAACCCCACAGTCTCTCCCTAACCCCACAGTCTCTCCCTAACCCCACAGTTCTCCCTAACCCCACAGTCTCTCCCTAACCCCACAGTCTCTCCCTAACCCCACAGTCTCTCCCTAACCCCACAGTTTCTCCCTAACCCCACAGTCTCTCCCTAACCCCAGTCTCTCCCTAACTCCGCAGTCTCTCCCTAACCCCACAGTCTCTCCCTAACCCCACAGTCTCTCCCTAACACTGCAGTCTCTCTCTAACTCCACAGTCTCTCCCTAACACTGCAGTCTCTCCCTAACCCCACAGTCTCTCCCTAACCCCACAGTCTCTCACTAACACTGCAGTCTCTCTCTAACTCCGACCACCTGACATGTACACACAACAAATGTTTCTGCTTCTGTATATAAACCAACACTATCTTTTATATCATAGATTATGAACAACATAAATTACCGTCTTTTCCGTAAGTTACTGCCTTCACCGAACATGTTATTGCTAGTATTGCTGTGTAGTCTTCACTCATTTTGTCAATAACAAATCTTACTCGCTTTATTAAAAACCGACTGTGCTGCCTTTATGTGACGGATCCAGTAAACAGTGCGTCAGTCTCCCCACGCTAACAAATAGGCTCCATGCTTGTAAAACCGTGACAAATATATTCAACATATATTATTCATTATTACACATCCCAAATAATGGTGCAGTGACACTGTCTGGTTATGGAACAACATTATCATGTCAGGCGCACAGCACGACGCACGATGCACGACCTGTATGTCTTCCATTTAGAGAAAAACATCAACATAAACACTCTCGTTAAGTTAACAAAACAAAACAACAATACACTTTCTGCAGGACATAAGACTCACGTCATTTGGCACTTATTATGTGATAAATATTCCTTCTTTTGAATTCCCGCAGTGACAACTACAAGAAGCCAGGCAGCGTTTTACATCACCCACTCCAGAGCGAGGACAGCTACGCAAGAATGCACTGGCGATCTACTTTTTTAAACTTCATACAAAATTAACAACCTCGATAACAATCCCCGTCATCCATCTTGTGCAGATTTTCCGATACACGCCCACCGTGACTCACTGAATACCCACAATGCACCTGACCAAACCACGTCACTCAAACCCGCCTCAAGAAGAAGAGTCAATATGGCGACAATCCATAAGCTCGTAACAGAATTCCGGCGTGTGATACTACTAATAATCACATCTGCCACAGAACTCTTCACTGGACTCATGAATCTGTCCGGAGAAATGACACGTGGAAGAAATCCAATTACTTCCTCCGTGCGGATTGGTTCAGGGACAGATTGCACTTGTGATTGCCACCAATCTCTGCCCCTGTCCTGTACCTAGGTGCCTTCACTAGAGAGCTTCCTCATTACATCCTTCATATTGACTGCAGATTCCCACACATGATACCACGCATTTGACAGGTCTTGTTTCCTGTGACCACAGTCGCCACACCTAGGGGTGGCTTTAAATCTTCACTCGCGAGAAATCTCCGGTCGTTGTCATAAGGTCATCACACTGATATGAAGAGATGGAAATAATCAAGATAATCACTCAACTCTGAGTGATTATCTGGACGGTTTCTCGGGTAAACAGAGCCAATTGTGTTTCTAGTCAGCTTTATAGACAGATCATGGCTTAAAAATCCAACAATGGCTGTATCTTGTCTAATATTCAATTAATAAAATAGTTCTTAAGATTAGAATATGTTAAAGGTACACAAGTTTTTTTTCCAGAGAAGTATTGGATCTGACACAAACTTATTAGCTGGTCACGAATGAGTAGTCTTTGAGTGATAAATGCAGGATGGCTGAATGATTTCTACAGAACCTGATGGTGTGTTTGAACAGGTCAAACAACATGTGAATGCTGAACAATGTGTAGACTGGTGATGGCAAACTAACCTGATGACAACTGGAATTGTATTTTGACTCTGAGATCGATTAACCCTTTTGTATTGTTGCACCTCTGAGCTTGCTTTCTAAGGATTACAGTGCAATAGAAGTTACCTAATTATTACTATTACCTTTTAAATAGCATCAAATGTGATAAATCAGAACTGTAAAATGTTGAACTATTGGGAAGCATCCTAGCCACTTGACATTTTTACTCGGGATGTTAACCTTGTTAAAATCGAACGTGTTTAACCACCTACCTCCTGGTTCTTTCGATTGCGGAAGCGGAACCACGGGCCACCCTCCTCTCTCTGGTAGTCCACAATGTATGCCTCCGCATACTCCTGACCCTGTGGAGCACAATGGGTTAATTGTGTGATGATGAGTATGTTGAACATATGGAAAAGAATGGGTTAACCATGTGTGTATCATGAGTAAATGTTAATGATGTGGGAAGGAATAGGTTAACTGTGTGGGAAGGAAATGGTTAAAATATTGGGCAGAACTGGTTAAATGTGTGTGAGAAGAATCATGTTAACATCATATGGGAAGGAATGGGTTAACCATGTAGAGAGGACCAGGTTAACTGTGTGGGAAGGAAATGGTTAAACATGTTGGGAGAAACATGTTAACCATATGGAGGGTCAGGTAAACCATCTGGGAAGGAAATGGTTAAACGTATAGGGAGGAACAGGTTAAACATGTAGAAAGGAACAGGTTAAACGTGTAGAAAGGAACAAGTTAAATGTGTAGCATGTGACAGGGTAAGCCTTTGAAGAGGTTTTGGTAAAACATATGGGTAGGAATGGGTTAAACTTCTACGAGGAGCAGGTTAAATGTATGGCAGGGAGCAGTTTAAACGTGCAATAATCGACTTCTTCAACACAACAACCGTCCCAAACCATACGATCCGCAGAGAGCGAGACTGAGACCGCCTGTCTCTCTGTAACACGAGCACTACGAAGTGGTTAACCTATGGAAATTGACTTGTGGATATTGGGATTTCGTTGCATGTATTCATTCGTTTGCCGAGGCAACTCGGCACCCAGTTGCCCTGGGGCGAAGGCTCCACTCACTCAACTAATTTGCCTTACACAAAACGCATATGACAGTCGAGAAAACAGAACTCTCGTAGACAACATAACACCAGTCCACGGAGTCACGGCGTGTCTGCGTACAGACACATCATTGTCGGTTACGAGTGTCTACGCGTTACAGCGTATGGTTTATGTAACAGGAGATGTATCAGCTATGTTACAGAAACCGCACAAGGCGATGGCAATGATTCGGTAACAATAAAAGGCATTGTGTTATTCGGCTGTGAAAACACAATCGTATCCATTAACATTCTGTACTGACTTACAAGGTCGCAAGACTTCCTTGTTGTGTTTCTGTTGTCGCACACTGGGCTCATGTTACCAAAGGTTTTGTCAGTGTTGATGCCAGCAATTATGCATATATTAACCCTTTTCATGCTCCATCAGCCAGTGTGTGTGCCTTTAATAATGGGTTAAACCATACCCTGAGAGACATCAGAGTGACATGGGTTAAACCACTAGCGTGAATAGCCATGTATGTGTTTGAATGTGCTGGGACTGTAGAGTACTTTATATACAGTATACCATGTACTCAAAGGATCATGAATATAAAAAATCCACAGTAGTTTCCTATGTTCTGACTGTGTACAGTACAAAAGGTCTGTTGGGTCCAGCAAGAACAAATCCTTTTATCAGTATAAATCCATGCACCTTTGCTCTGTCATACGCTAGCCTTTTGATGTGTCTATGTCTATATAATAATTGGCAAAAAACTTCAGGTCGTCAGGCCAATATCATTTATCATTAAGGCAATGTCTTTCTTTGCCTTCTGCTATTCATCAGTGGATATCAGTATCATTTCCATACCAGATTACTGGTATGGCTAACCTGATCAATGGCAGACTGCGTAAAAAGTCAGCTCACAAGGTGGCAGCACTAGTGCAGCGAATCGCCATAAACATATATTTTCATCTTACCAGACAACATACACTCTGTTGGTAACAATCACCATAGGATATAATTGAAAATTATCAACGACCACAGGATATTGTAACAAACTGCCTGATCAGTAGCATAGAAAAATGAAAGAATCGTAGCCACAGTAGCTATGATACTGGAGCGAAAGAACAGACCCAAATCTACCACATCTCTTACTTCAATAAAATGGGTGCAAAACGTAATTCCTCACCTGACCATTCCCAAATCTTCCCTGGGTCTCAATCAGCGTGATAGTCTTCAGCACCCTCAGGTTGATCTCCAGCCACTCGTAGACACCGGGTGCTATGGGGTTCTTGGGACACCACGCCCCTCCGTTCTTCTCCGTATGTATCCTGAAAACACAACAACCATTGCATTTTCATAAACTTGTAACGTTACATCAGCGTTGAATGTGTGAGGCTGAAATTTGTTGTGCAAAATAATGGGTGCATATATTTTTGATTTGTTTGGGGCACTGTGCGTCTTGGAGAAGGGGAGGGTTGTTTTCAAAACAGTCCTGGAGCATCTGGCTGTCTGTTTCTGCCTTTTACTTGGGTAACGCTGGGTAACTCAGTTAGTGTACTATAAAATGAACGCAGCCAAAGGTAGTAACAACATCTCCATCTAAGCAGTTTCCATGAAATGCTGATTAAAGCTAAGGAAATCAATACGTAAACAATTCTGATGAACATCATCCAGGAATTACTCATAAAAACATCAACAATTATATTTCACCACGCCTGGTTTGTATTTGTTCTGCAAAATAATGGGTGCATATATTTTTGTTTCTCTGGGGCACTGTGGGTCTTGGAGAGGGCAGGTTGTTCAAAACAGTCCTAGACAGCTTTCTGTTTCTGCCTTTTACTTGGGTAATGGTAACTCATTAGTTATTATAAAAGACGCGAGTGTAAAAATCTCCATCTAAGCAGTTTCCATGAAATGTGATTAATAGCTAAGGAAATAATACGTATACAATTTATAACATATAGATACTATAAATATATATAATATATATATATATATATATATATATATATATATATATATATATATAATTATATATTATACAAAAGGTTTTTACACTTAACATAATAAAAAATAATTACACGCATAACACTTGCTGTGTCAACAACAAGTTTACAATAACATGTTTACATTTATGCAGTTGTGAAGTAAACAATTATGTATATTATAGTTGTGATGCAAATATGCATATTGAACATTAAACATGTAATAAGATCCAAGAACCACAAATTGTTTTTCAAAACATGTCAGAAACAGTCGCATGGAGAAGGTTGTGACTCTAACAACAGGAACTTAACAGCTGAATAAATTCTACCACAAAGGCTTGTTTATTTTTCCCTTGCTAACAAAGCAACATTTTGCCTTTCAAAATGACCCCAACCTACCTGTAAACAATTTATGTGTGTGTCTAAAATTGGTGGTTATTTACCATCAAAACATCGTCATATGAATACCTTCATTTACAAAAGGGTCTGTATCGCACCCAACCGCAAAATTAAATTTTTTTTGAATTTTGTGTCGTCACATGTTTCACACAATGATCCTGCATGCCAATTACCCAAACAATGTCGATGGCGGTACATACCAGCTACATACATAGGTGAGTGCTGGTACCTAAGAGGCATATGTGGTTACCCAACCAACACCCTTAGGTGCTCTCAGGGTTAAAGATTAAACTGAGCGGGACCACATTTTTGTTCCGATTTCAATTGTCTCTGTGGGGGGTAATGTGGGTGGTCGGTCGAGGTGGGGACGTGTATCCAGGGTGCACTAAATATATTGTTATATTTACATGATACTAACCTTCCATTGTGAGGTCCCACACTGGCTTCATCATACGAGGAACTGGCTCTAATGTCCTCATCCTTGATCAACTCAAACTGCATACCGAGTGGACTCCGACATTTGGCTGTAGACAAGAAAATACCACAGATATGTACGACCTGGGTTTAATTCAGGAAAGATGCAATAGGACTCCATGAAGTGCCTCATGTCACAGGTATGATATGTTAAATCACACATTCATGTTGGGATTCACTCTCCGTAACTGTTTAAATTATCATGGTACATTCTCACAAAAGTTATAAATTAACCAAAATTACTGTGATTGATCGTTTCTCAAGTTTTGTGTCAAAGCCAGTAAATTCACCAAAATGATTATCTATCATTCAATATGGAGAATTATGACAATAAACTATAGCAAAAATCACAGACTTTAGTCAATATTTAAGAAATAATTACAAAATAAACATGTAATTGTTAAAATGTAGCGAGTGAAAACAAGTTTCTTAAATAACATTTAAATAACTTAAACCCATGATACATAAATTATATCATCACAGTCGACATATAAAGTTTTGTTAACATATCCAAGAGATTCCCTAATATACATATTAAAAAATTGCCCTGTATAAATTTCTGCAGCATAAATTACCCTCATGAGGCACAGGATTGCATAAATCACCCATGAGGCACAGGATTGCATAAATTACCCATGAGGTATATGTTCGCATAAATTACCCATGAGGCATAGGATCGTGAACACAATGGGGCAATGAAGACACCATTCACAGCATCATAACAGGGCAGAACATGAACCAGGAACAATATTTCAACCCTGCGAATAGGAACAACACGACAGCCGCATGTTTCTTACGGCATGCGACATCCAATAGGCGGCCATGTCAACTGGCGACATTCACGCGGCATACATGTCATGTCTATGGCCCGTGTAAAAACTTGGTTAATGTTTATTCAACAGACACAAAAACATGTCTACACACCTTCAAGCGCGACTAGGAGAATGATAAACGTCTGCTTCATTCATGCGTTCAAGGAAAACGTAATGCTTCAGTCAATCTCAATTTTAATAGGCGCATAATGAATGTATAGCAGATGCTTTTTTCTTGTATGTCATGTTTATTTAATACGGGGGGAGGGGCTGGACACCTGATTTAAATGGGTAAGTAATGGTCAGTGAAATGAGTGGGTGGTCTCAAAGTGGACAGTGCAAGGTTGAGAAAGACAATGTTTAAAGTCTCTGTCACAGCGAGAAGTTATTCTGCTGTGAGACCCATTTAGTGCAGATTAGTTATGCTACAAAACTACTCGAGTTAAATGCCTCTTGGAATTTTGTTATCCTTTATCTAAAACAACTGAAAAGGACTTAAAATTGGAGAATATGTGAGAGTGATGGGATATTGGATGCATTCGGAAGAGGAGTTGGGAATGGGAGACGGAGGGAATGGAAACACTCTTGGTGGATCAGTGCCAAGAAAAGAGTGAAAATTAAAACTCAGAAAGATAATGAGCTCATACGAAAAATCCATCATTAAACACACTTTTTTGTTAACCTACAGAAGGCTATTAAGATGCAAAAAAGCTGCTACTATTATCGTTCAGGACATTATTCTGTGAGACATCCACCAGCTGGCATATGGCTGATGGTGATAGTTTTCCAGTGTACAATATCATTTTTAAGGAGCGAAATATATGTTTAAAGAGCAAAATTGTTTATCAATATATTCATAACAATATATGATATTCACCCATGCAACATACCACACAATTTCATCTGAGAAAAATTCCAACCAACTTTATAACTGTTACTGTCCCTCTTGGATATGTTACCAAATAACTTATTTTCGAGTAAATGTTTTAAACCATTTCGAAACAGATAATGTTACGCTAAC
This sequence comes from Ridgeia piscesae, assembly GCA_025642075.2. Taxonomy (NCBI): domain Eukaryota; kingdom Metazoa; phylum Annelida; class Polychaeta; order Sabellida; family Siboglinidae; genus Ridgeia; species Ridgeia piscesae. Next base: position 721,706 of record JAODUO010000045.1, read on the forward strand.
ACGCTATACATTATTAAGCCTCCCGGAAATAACGGTATCATTCAAATAATGCCATCAGTCAAATGTGAAGCGGAACGCATATAATGTTAATACATGAAGACAGAAGCCAATTCTATTACGTCAATTGGAGATTTTTTAACTACATTATTGATTTCACGTCAACAGATAATAAATTATGCATACCTTGGTCTGTGTCGTTGATCAAAGTGTCGAGTTGCACATATGAAACAGATGAGAATAGCATTCACTCATTAACATAAACCTTTTGTGAAATTATATGTGTACATGTATCTACATTCAGTTGACATAGCAACTACAACAAAAGTGATTAACTCTAAGTTAATTATACTCAGCAGTTCAAATAATTGGAGACGTCACATGGAAATATGCTCAACGAAATAAAACACAGAAACAAACAAATATAATGTTGTTATCACCACATAAAATAACGATATGATGATGATTAATATAATGGTGTAATGAACTGATAATGATATACTGGTGGTAATGAGAAACATATTACAAAAAAGTGTACGATTTGTTCTGTTCATTTATGGGATTCAGTTCTCACCAATATAACATTTATTGAACCTGATTTTAATTGTCAAATACAAACTGCAAAATCACTTGTAAATGTTCCTAATTGAAATATTCCATTTTGTTCCGTGATGTCCAATTTAATAAATATTTTCCGTGGACACACATGTAAACAAAGTTTCCACACCAAAAAACATTTCACAAACATCTTCAAAATATCTTAAAATTCCAGACAAATTCCCACCCTGATAAATTTATTTTACAACGGTAATGAAAAATGTAAAACATTATTGAACCGACTTCATTATCAAAGCGTCGGCACCATCAACGAAAACCAGACAAGCTGACATCACGGTTATAAAACACAGCACCAGGCAGGTTAACGACAGAAAATACCAAGACCACCCACATTGAAAGGACCACCCACCCCCACAGTCAGAAGGTAATGCCAGTAAGATATTTAAAAACTCCGTCTTGATTATTTCGAATGAGCAATACCAGCCTGGCATATGAGCTATTTGTGTGTTCTTGGCGCCTGACAATGGGCAATTCGTGGCAATTAATAGACCCCGACGAAGCACGAAGCAGACGTTAACGACTCACAGGGTCGCGATCTGCTTGGATTACAACAGGTACATGGCGGAGACATAAAGATTTATTCCGTCAGCCTGGCGGTGCTTTGTCATGTTGGAGACCGTCAAATCACATGATACCAAAGCCAGCGGGCTGTTTTGTGAGAAAACTCATCGCATATCGGTGACGAGATGTGCCGATTCCCATCACCGCTTACTGTCTGCTAATGATAATAACTGTTGTTATTAGAGTAATTACTACCGTTAGTGCCACTTTATGGTTTGATCGACCACCTGAGGCTGTCTGCTGCTGCTAGGTGGCAGCACCAGTGCGGCAGGGACAGGAGATTAGTCATCGTCTGCTAGAGCTAGCCCATGTGTTTTTTCCTCATTATTAATGCGTGTGTGTGCGTACGCATGCTGTACACGCGTGCGTTTAATTAGTTTTACCTGCAGATTAATGTTACTAATTTTAACAGAATTGTGTCTGTGCAAGTATGAGCATGCATGCTTTAATTAGTCTCACCTGAATATTAGTCTTCACAGTTTAATCCAGTTTCATAATGTTCTGTGTTATTTAGTAGACTATTTGTATATCTCAAATCACACACATATGTAAAAAATATCTGGTTTTCATGAAAGCTGATAAACGACTATGTAAAAATAAGTATTTCTTTATTATTACTGTATACCATTACGGAGAAGGATTTGACTATGAAGGGACTGGATGACATCATGAATTTTATATTAAGTGCACAGAAAATAAAAATAAAATAAACAATTTTTTTACTATTACTGCATATACGTAAAGAAACAAATAATTTGTCATTACTTATTACCACTGCATATTAATTATATCAAAATAAATAAACCATGTTAGTAAACATAATAAACTACTGATATAGATGGACAGGTAAGTGTAGCAGCCCATAAAACAAAGGAACAAAGGACACGGTCCAACGACTTCATCAAATGAACTGTGTTAATGAACAGGTACACTGTAATGAATCTTGCTCCTGTCAACGAAGCGTGACCATGTAATATGAGGTCACCTGCAAGATCAAAGGAATTGGCCAGGTGTCCCAACACACTGTCAATGCTAATTGATGACACACAGGTGCTTGTCCCACAACCGGTCAGGTGTGACAACTTTGCAGGTGAATGAAACCAGACGACACGGACATTACGAGAAATAACGACCGTTGCATTGTATACGGCCGCCCGGCGAAAGCCACAAATGATGTCAGTGTGACAATAAGCATTGCACCGCCCGATGAGTATTCCGGGAACCAGCTGCGGAGGGAGCATTCAGTTGTTGATGGTTAATCAATAGACATCATTCGGTGGCCACAGATATAAGCCGCCATCGCGGCAGGGCGTTGACTTTTTGCCCGATCGGAACTGTTGCAGTGTGCAGTAAAAAAAACAATATTGCAGCGTTTGGGCATACACATCTAATGCGAATTACCACCGAACATGTTTACGCAATTTTATTATGAGTCAGTGTGGCAAATTAATAAATAACTAGATCAATACATTTAATCCAACCATCTGGAATTCCATGTGTGTGTATGTGTGTGTGTACGTGCGTGTGCGTGCATGTATTTAAATGGCTTTTAATTCTGGTTACAACTGTACAATTTCCAGCTGGCAAACAGACAAATTACACATTTATACAACTGTACTATGAAATGAACCAGGCATTAATGAAGACCTTAATCATGCATTTGATTGATCTCTTCGGAATCACCGTCCATTCTCTCCTGCTCAATTCTACATTCACGTTTAAACAGCTTTCACTTTCTTGGGCAATTTCCTGCTAATATAAAAAAGACAAATGACTACAATCTACACGTGTGTGTTTAAACGTTTTCCACTTCGCACTCACAGGCGTGCAATTTCCTGTGACGAGCAAAAAGACAAATGACTACAATATTGTTGCTGGATAACACGCTTGGCGAACTGGAATCATTCTCCTGGCTAGCGGAAGGCTTTATGTGTGACTGTCAGATCTGACCACGAACTCGGAAGAAAGCGAACATAATTCCATCCATAATACATCCTAAAACAAAGAATGTTGTCACCTACCCACCATAATATTATGTCTTCTGTCTGACTGCCCAATATCCGGTAAATGGGCTGCCCGGGCCTGACTGATGAAATTGATTCAGAAACAGACGTTGGGCTGTTTAATTGATAGGGGAGAGCGGGGTATGATTAAAAGGGAAGAGCGGGGTATAGTTTATACAGGATAGAAATGACAGGATTTAGCCACAGATGATTGTATCAGCATCTGTTGATGGGGTCTGGCAGCAATGTTTGCTCAGCCCTGGTCTAGAGACAGTTGTTGATCATCAGCAGGTAGCAAGTGTTTATGAACCTGTGGAGTGTGTAATGTTAAGAACCTGGCTCTCAGAGGGGGACTCTCGAGTGAGTATCACCACTAGTCAACTTCCAACCCACAACCTGATCATGAAAATGGATTCTGAAGACATGTACTGTACTTCCTGTTATTCAGCTTTATTTGCAAGTTCACGATACAGCCAATTTGACTGAATTTTCACTAATGCCATTGACAGAATAAACTATTGTAAAGAATATAATATGTCACATAAAAATCATACGTTACTGTAAAGACAATGTGCTGGTGTACACTATCATATGTTGTAAAAATTAACGCTCACTGTAAAAGGCTACTAATATCTACAGTAAAGACTTACACTTATTATAAATACTGCCACTCATTGTAAAGCATAAACACCCATTGTAAAGACTGATACTTAAAACACACACTAACATTCATCGTAAAGACTGCCAAACACTGATACTTATTACAAATACTAACATTCATCGTAAAGAGTCATTAAAAACCGTAACATAAATGTTCATTGATTTATATAGACCATATTTATACAATAATAATTATTCTATGGTGTGTGCCCTGCATTGAATTAATGTGAAATAAATCTCAAGACACTGAAACAAAAAAGTTATAGCCAGCCTACATCTACACACACACACACACACACACACTACTATAAATAAACTAGTGCATAGATTCACCATTAACCCTATCTTCACCGCCCCTTTGTAGCCCATTTACCCCGTCTGTTCAGGTGTTATGGTCTTCTCCACCTGCACCTGACGTCCCTGTCAACTGTCACTGCTATGTGAAACTATTGTCACAACTGTCAGAGCAGTATCAATACACTGCCGCCCTGTTCTCAGGTAACAACCCACAACTGTCATCACTCCATGTGACTGTCAACAGTCCTGTCCCCAGCACATAATCCTGACATCATTAGGAGAGTGACTACAGAGTTAATCGTTCCTCAAGTGTACACCATCGTACAGTAAGGCCATGAGTTAGGTAGCTGCACGATTTATGAGCCGAACTTGAAGTAATGTTTGTAAACTTAGTGGTAGTCTGTAGATTTATGACCACAGAGTTGCGTTGGCATCAACACTGATCAATGGCATATGGGGGTTTGTTCTGGCACAGGGGGGTTTGTTCTTAGGGATTTTCTCCATGACGTTTTCCTCCGTGATTTTATTTTTGATTTTCTTACCCTTGTACCTTTGTCCCTGGTGGATTCTATCCACACCCACCCCTTGATACGGACTCCAGATAATATTCAGGTTAAACACAAACAATATTTGTCACAAAATTAACACATTTAATGCAATAGAAATCAAAGCACATTCACGGTTTGTCAACTGTTACATTTACTTCTGCTGCTATCAAAAACTGACAGTTCAAAAAAAAATTGCAAATTTTTCTTTGGCTGTTTCACTTATAAGAAAAAAGTTTACATTCAAAAATTTATTCAGATGGAGTCACCAGTACTGTTTGGAAAATGTTACCTGGGCGATGACTGACTGAAACCAACAAATGCCAATCTTTGTAGTCAATCATATCTACTATACCATGTTCGGGTTTTTTCCAGATATGTCTACATCTGTTGAATCGTGAATGAATGAATGAATGAATGATAACATTATGGTGCTCGAGACGCAGAACACGAGCAATTAGCAATGTACGTAAAGTGGCATTTACTGTAACTCATGCAAAGAAAACACAACGAGATAAGAACGCTTCGCATTTTCCCATGGGGCAAACGAAAATGGGACCGACTAACGCTGAAGGGCAAATGACATACAGGTAGTCGCCAAGTATGTACTCCATTCTTACGTAGCTATCACTGGGTAAAACTACACAAAAAGAGAGTCAATTAACCCATTCAGAAAGGCTGGAGGAAGGAAGTGAAGACAGAATAACATGTCTCACAAAGATGTAATTGAATTTGGCACATCGGGAGCAGAAATCGCCCAGTGATTCTGCGAAAACTGTCATTATAGCCGCAGCGTTCACACCAGGAGTGGGGTTTCTTTGAAATGTGCCCTAGGGCGGTTGTACAGGGTGATTAGTAAGTGGGCAAATGGCGCCTTTGATAAGTTGTCTGCGTTATGCCACCTACCAGTAGTGTAGGCCCCTTGAATAAAACAGTCCACTGAATAAAACATGCCATTGAGTCTCCCCACTGAAGCTCACATGGCAATGGGTGGCTTCATGCGTGCATCAGTGCGTGCATGCATGTTATTACGTAGTGCGTGTGCGTTTGATATTACGCAATCTGTTAGAAGCATGGCAATGTACCAAGATAAACAGAGCATCATTAAAATCATGGGTAATCTAACACTTGAAGCCTACGCACACATGCATGCTCTGATGCGTATCGAGACATATTTCAACCAGACAGATCTTTAAAAAAAATCACCAAACGTTGTTCCTCGTTTGATGAATTTCTAAAAATCATAAATCAAAAAATTCTGCTTATGGCTGAATATCGCCCAGTAAGGAACATACGAAAGCAATTAATTAGCACTATTTATTGTTGTGGTGCCATCTGGAGAGTTGATCACCAACAAATTCTCTTAGGCGGGAGAAAGGTCTTCAAGAAAACCACATCGGAAACACTATGTAAATAACTATTGTGTTTAATACTTTGTCAACTGGTGCGTGTGAGGTCAACAGTTCAAGAAACCAAGTTAACACAAAAAGAGGTGAGTGGACCTCTGCACTAGGGAGGCGATGCACTTACAATGTCCCAAAGTTAGCATACTGATATATAGATTTAATTATGTAGATACATCTCAGCCTGACATGGGTGATTACTGCTTCTAGATCACAGCTGATCCAATGAGAGATAGATGGCCACTGTATTTTCATATCAGAAATGAAAAAAAGGTTAAAGGTAAGAAAATCAGTACAAATTAAATGGCTGCCTGAAAAGAAAAACCAAGACCCGGGAACAAGCCAACCTCGCCCCTGACACGAGCAACCGGTCTAAAAAAACTGTTTGCTGTAATATGTTGACCTACAAAATTGTAATTCAGTCGTATGCATTCGACTGTTCCGTTACATGGAATCAGCCTAAGCCTGGTTGGCAGTTATTAGCAGGAAGTCCACAAATCATGTGACTTGAAAATTGAAACATTGTACCCATTCTGAACATCAAAACACAAAGCTTTTTGGGCTTATTTATGGGCTGTATATCTGCTGCATATTGTTATAGTATTAACAATAAACCTGAAGAACACACAAGTTAGACAACCTCCTTTTAAAATAAAATTAATTATATAAATAATAATAAATACATATACAACACTGTGGCTATTACCACAAACATGCTGGCATGACTGTAAACCCTTAGTCTAGACACAGTGCCCATTACCACCTCAGAAACCGATTTTTCAACATCGCCTTTCTAACTGGCAAAGAGAATACCTCAACATGCAACAGATGGGATGGGTTAACTGTGACATAATGTATCCTTGCCTAGAAGAGACAAGCTACAACCCACCCACCCCTCCCTTGCTGGTTATCTCGTGGTTGATCTGTGGCCCCATCCCAACTGATGTTATCTGAGCAACCTCCAAAATAAGCCCAGCCCAGACTGTGTTGACAAACCAGGGCCAGCCGCTGTCACTTCAGTTTACTACGAATGTTGGACTTTGTTTTCGACAAGAACTGAACCCGTGGAAGATCTCTGTCACCATCTGAATACTGTTGTTTATTTTTAAACTGTTGCTAAATTAAAAAAATTAAAATGTTAAAGTTTCCCTTCAACATTAACTGTAATACGGAAATAACTCTGGAGGGATGGGGGCTTTTTCTGAGAGGATATTTTTGGTGGGGGTATATTTTTCTAGGACATTTATTTCCAGATTGTACATGCCCATGCACTGTGAAAACTACGTCCCCTCTGAATGATTTACATAAATAATCTCACAATCGCACCCCAGAATATTCTGTACTAAATAAGGTTCCCCTGAGTTTCAGCAAAGTAAACACAAAATAGTTTCTGTTGTCTATATTACAAACTGGCAACGCTGCCAGACACTCTCTCTTACCACCAGTTATGTGACTACACAGTATTTCCTTTCTATGTTTTACATGTGTCTGGTAGAATAAGTCTAGCTGCCTCTCACTCTCCCTCCCCCTCTCATTCCCAGCAGGATACCTTCCTCTAAATCCTCCTAACTGCCCCAGCTAGAGACTTAGTTATGAAATATGCCTAAGGTAGTTAACTCTGACAGCGTCAGGTGATTAAAGACAGACAGACTAACCAATTTTTTAACGTTGAATGGTTACACTTTTGATCATTTGAAACAGGATGAAAGTTTTCTGCCAACAACAATTTCCACCGGTAATCACCAGTGATGTAACAAAAACAAATAAATCATGAAATAACACTTTCAGTGAAATAACACTTTCAGTGAAATAACACTTCCAGTGAAATAACACTTCCAGTGAAATAACACTTCCAGTGAAATAACACTTCCAGTGAAATAACACTTCCAGTGAAATAACACTTCCAGTGAAATAACACTTCCAGTGAAATAACACTTCCAGTGAAATAACACTTCCAGTGAAATAACACTTCCAGTGAAATAACACTTCCAGTGAAATAACACTTCCAGTGAAATAACACTTCCAGTGCAGAGTGGACAAAAAATCGAACGGTTTCACGCGTTTGTAATGACTACCTTCCCTAAATCACCTGCCATTAATAATAGGCATCTGCAGAGTTGACAGAAGATATCCGAGTATTGATTTAAAATACCTGCAGCTTTTACACGAGTGTCCGTAGAAAATGTACAATTATGGAAAAGGTCAGAACAATTATGAGGAAAAACTAGCTATTTTACAGAACAATCTCAATTTGCTTAATGGCAGCACAATATGGCCACACGGTCAATAATATGCCTCTAAGGTTTTTTAAAATATTTTAAATAAAACCAGACATGACTAGAAGACTTTGTTTTTGTATACAAAAAACACTACAAAGCTGCATATGGCCACGCAGTTAGTCAGCCACCAGGAATTGAGATTTTGTTTGTAAACAATTTCAGGGTACAGAAAAGCCCCATTCATATAAAATTCGGATGCAAAATCTCCTCGAAACAGCGGGACCGTCTCAAAACGACTCGCACTCTATTTATTCCGTTACGATGACAGCGAAGCAAATTAATGATCCTCCCATGTCATCTCATTGGGAAAACATTTCCGACAATTCCCCGACAATTTCCCCTGGCCTGACTCATCTGACATATACTGCTGCTCCCAACAGACAGAGTTATGGAAGTTATTTCCACCGGTCGTCCATTCTGCACCAACTAATGCAACATAAGCCAGCCTGGAAGCACAGACCATGACCCCAAGGATACAAAGGTCACATTTTTCCTCTCAAAACAATTTCGCTTCTGCTGTGAGTCTCACTCGGTTAAAAATAGACGATATTTGACGTTTCGCAGAAATGTGTTGGTGGTCAGCGATGGCTGACTACTGCAATGGCTACGTGTTGCTGTTCTTGTTCGCAGAGCTAGAATCATTAAATTCTCAGCTGTCGAAACGCGTAAGGTGCATCAAAATAATTTGCAGACACTGTCAGAAAACGTAATGTTCATCAAAATAATTTGCAGATCACTGTCTGAATATTTATGAACATGACATGTCTCATATCAGTATCATAACATCATCATTAACAAAACGTGTTTTTTGTCATTACTGATAGCGTCATTAGCGAGAGGTTATGCTTTACTGCAGATCACCAGTGGCTAGTTTGCAGTTACATGATAATAACTGTGTATATTTCTTCCAACATAATTAATTTGGTAGATTTGTAGGTTGTTTTGCTGGTTCAGACCAGGGACTGTTTATTTCCCTGGATCTTCATTCAAATTTATTTACTTTTACATAATTAGTTATAGAGCTTTTAGTTGTGCCAACTGACTAATGTAATTTGCCACATAGAAAATGTGAATAAAAATTATGTTTTAAAAATTGCACAATTCCTGGTATTGTGTAGACTACTATGGTAAGGTAGACGACACCTGAGATGTCTGTTTAGAGAGGTTCTGTTAGAGAGAGAGAGAGTGGTTGAAGACAAATACTGATGAATGTAATTGGACATTGAATGGCAGCTTGTTGGACCCACACAAACACACAGCCTGAACAAAACAAACACAACAGCATCTTTCAGCGATACGCACACACTACACAGTCAGTGTTGACACTTGTAGATTGATGTGTTCTGGTGTGATGTGTGACTGAGGCGGATACTCAGTGCATGTGTGTGCGCACGCGTGCACGCGCGTGTGTGTGCATGCGTGTGTGTGTGCGCGTATGTGTGTGTGTGCATGTACATGTGCATGTATGTATATTTGTATAATGCACACCATGCACACACATACACCGCACACTTACTTAACACCTAACAACACACAAATTATCCCATTTTAGGGGATTTCACAAATAAAGAGATTAAATTTACAATAATAAACTGAACCAGAAATCATGCCACCTTCTGCACACAGATAACATACTAAAACCCCCAATGGCAATGGTTCACCCATACCCTAACAAACATCCTCCTTTACAACCACCAACACCCCTCCATGGCACCCTCGAACAAATTTCCCTCCATAAAAAAAAACTGAGCCTCAACCAAGTGCACACATCAGCCACATTGTGTGAGAACTACCATCCTATCCTGCCTGTGTAACTGGGTCAACATTACTGCCAGGGCAGTTGGCACCTCACATCAACATTTACACAATAACACCACAGCCAATGGTATATTAGTCTCAGATGTCAGTGCAGTCCTCCAGAGGCCCCTGTTAATGTGATTCCCCAGTAATCAAGGTAAGCGGCTTAGGGACATAGGAATGTTGTCATTACACAAGAGTAACAATGTCCCATGTGCTGAGTAATAAATCCGTCTCACCCTGCCTGGGTCCACTCTGTGGGAAGTGTCTAAACACTGAATGAGTCAGGAAGGACACTTGCAATTCTGGGTTCATTGAATATTTAAAATTCTGTCCACATTGTGGGGATGTTCGTTTTTTGTGTGGCAAATGAGTTTTGTTTTGTAATGATTACAACTACATGATTTCTTGATTGTTTAATACTTGTATTTTTTATACACTGCATACATACACTGGGTGTACATACATACACATATATATACACACATAATATATATATATATATATATATATATATATATATTATAGATATACTATACACACATATATAATATAATAATTAAATATATATATTATACATTACATATATATATATATATATATATATACACACATATATGTAAAATAGTTTATACATATATATTCCATGTCAGATTACAATACTTCCTGTTCAAGTGATTAGAGAACATTGTAGATGCATGCACCATATATGCACATGTGTGTGCATGCACGCACACGCATACATGCACACACACATGCCCACACACAACACTTGGATCAGTCAAGAACTCACTCAAATTACTATTACTTCCATGATTAACAAACCAGACCATTTCATAATAACAAATGTACAATTTGGATTAACAAATCACTTAATTGTTAAATAAAATGCACAAAGTCCACCCACTTCCAATAGTTTCCCTTCAGCCCACCTTTCACAGCACCTCCTTCCCATACAGGGAAAGCCAGAACTCAACAGAGCCATTTCCGTAGACTATGTGTCAGATGAGCTTGCTCTGATAGACATGATGCAGACCATGATAAGCTCTCTTAATTAATGGTAATGGATTGAGCAAGAACACATGGGTATCATGTGTAGACAGTGAGTCTAGAGGGTGGCACCTCTACCCCTGGTATCTCAGCCACAATCAATACCACCACATGTGTGCATTTTAATGAGGTGCCTGTCTGTCGACTAGATACATAAATTCTAATCAGGCGATCCATTTTCTTCTGCTGGTTTTGGTGTTAATTCCAAGATGGGTGAATTAAAATTGGTCAGCCAAGATTTCTCGGTGGATTTCACTGGGATTATGCACCGAGAAGATAGAGGAAGAATCAGGGAATTGAAGGAAGAAACTGGTGTCAGACATACATGAAAACAAATTAAGGAGAAATTGGAGGAGAATAATTAAGATGATGAGAGTGAGTAAAGAGTTGGTGAACATGCAGGAGTGGACGGGCAGAGGTGGGGAAAACCAGCAGAATATTGGGGCAGAAGGAGCCATATATCAAGGTATATAATTATCAAGATTTGAAGCAAAGGAAGTGCCCTTTGTGGATCTATGGGAAGAGGAAAGTCCAGGAAAAATCCATACCCAAATATTGCCTCCTAAGAATCTGTCTCCTGTTGTCAGCTAATGAACAGTCTATGAAACCTACAAGTGTCAAACCAACATATTGCGTCCAGTGTCTCTAGAGTGACAGTCACCACCCACATAATGACCTCTTCCTTTGACCACCCATGTCCACTCGCTGACCATACACTGGACATTGAGGAACAACACCAGACATCCAGACCTCACAGTCAGTGACATGTCAACCCAGTGTCTGGTGACACTGACATCCAGCTGGCTTGACATGTCCAGTGGCCACATTGTCACTACTGGACATCTGACCAGTGGGCAGTACAAACAAACAGCATGCTAGATATCCATATTCAGGCCACACACACTGGACATCTTGCCGATCAACGAACCTTGACAGTTTACAAACCAACGAGCCGTGACGACAAAAGAATACAAACTTCTCCCAGGGACTAATTTGAAACATTGCTAATTTAGAGTCGGACGACAAAATCAAATAACTACCACCCACGCATCCAGCACACCGGCAGCGATTCCGAATTAAAGCCACTGGTGTGAAAAACGCATTACCGTCTTCCCTATTCCAGCAAATTCAATCTGTCAACGTTTCCTGTTATCCCATAATGCCCGACTATCAAGTTGTCAGAGATATTCAGCCCCACGTCCACCCTGAGCCGAAATAATCAACAGGGCCATCTGGCGGGGATTTAACAGAATCAGCCTGTTGCTTCCAAAACAGGGCAGGAATCTCCCCCGGCGTTTTCTAGATGCGTCCGACATCATTGATCATAATCGGCACGCCCCGCGCGTCATTGTCTTGTTTTTTGTCACGTCAGGTGATGCTAATCAGGCGTGACACTGCGTAATACAACGAGACTGGCAATGGAATTAGCCGGGAATAAAGGCAGTGAAACAGACAACCTGTGTGACTCATGCAGGACATAAGCGAGCAGCAAACAATATGGCGACGGCCGACTGTAAACACCGATGAGACAAGAACGTCAGGACACTGCCACAATTGTTGCACAGCCACGTGAAAACGCGGCGTCGTTCGTTCGTCGTGAGTTTTTTCGCTAATGACGTCTTCGCAGTGTAACAAAAGACGTTGAGGTGATACTGACTCCGATGGCAGTTCTAAGGTAACGACGGGAGCAGCGCATGTTTTCTGGTCTGCCGCCTTCGTCAGACACATTTAACACTTGAGGTGTTGCTGCTGCTCACAGGTGACTTTGGTTAGTGTTGTCGTTGGTGACGGATGGATGGGCCGCCATTTAGGCTGTGAGTGGGCCACTGCCATCAATCCTCACTCCAGCTGTAACTAGGTTGAATCACAAGCACCCAGATACTATGTCTTTCAAAAATCGCTGGATTTTAACTACAAAACAGCATACAAAATTGTGATAGTTCACACATGATTACGTAACCATTAGAATTGAGGTGAAATCCCAAAAATTATTCACTGGTATTTATAAATAGATGCAACTTAGGGATTTTTCGTGTTTTAATGCTTTCTGCTGTAAGAGCATTTGCCATAAAACATTTTCGGTCCAGTGACTGCGTTATGTACACTGTACTTGCTGCAGCAGAGTTACTGAGTTACTCATAAAACCTGTATTATCTAACTACTTACTACTTGTTTGTTATGTAATAATATGCAATTTATGAAAGGCGTGGTTGCAAGTTTGTGTAAAAAAGGCATAAAGGAAACTGTCATAAAACAATGACAAAGTATAAACAGGAGATTGTCTTTGGGTGTGCCATCAATTACCGAGGCGGTTTATGAAGAATAAATCATAAATGTCCTAAATACATAAAAACAAGACTAAGGCCTCTCTTATGATATTGCCAGAGAATCTTCAATTTGAAACTTTGTTTAAATACTGCACACCAGGAAGAGAGACATTGAATGACTGTTTAGAAACTGATGTTACTAAATGTCTGTTTAGAGGCTGCTCCCTCGATGAGTATCCGTCAATGTCTGCTTCTTAAATGTATGTACCTTCAATGCGTACTCCCTCAATGCCTGCTCCCTCAATGACTACTCCCTTCACATATGCTGTTTCTAATTAATTCTAAGGATCTTCTTAATAATGGCAATATGTATATGTATATATATATATATATATATATATATATATATATATATATATATATATATATATATATATATATATATATATATATATAATATTATGGTATGCCAATAGTATTCGAATAATAATACTCCCTTCAAGCAGCCCCAGGCCAGAGCAAACAAGAGCAGACACAACTGAGCACAGCACCATTGACCCGGCCCACCATTGCTCATTTGGGGCCCACAATGATATCAATGTGAAACCACACTGACCGATGGGTCTCCATGGACCTCGTATCAATCGACACACCTGTCTCAGCCAGTCTCAGGGGCGGCCCTCCAGGGGGCGCTACATGCAACCACAATAACTACAGCGCAATCTGAAGAAATAACTCGATTTCCTCCATCAATCATTGCCAATCGTGTGTTGGACACGAAACATGTTTTCACGAATGCGCGATCAATTATGATGACCTATACCGACGACTACGGATACGGCACTGAGTGCTTTGTTGACCACCCTGCCACCTGGTGGTGTAGACAAAAGAAGACATTGTGAAGTTGTGGACAATTTGGACACAGCAAACAACCGACTGACTCTACTAGAGTTCACAACTTTCACTAGAAAGAGATTTTGTACTTGACGACACAACAGTATCTTTTCAAGGATTCAGTCCACGGAATAATTATGCTCGTAATCAAAGAAAGTATTTTTTAGCAATCTTATCTGATTGCAATCATGACATTTTCCAAATAATTATGGCAAACAATTACCCTTTACACAACAGCATTTACAACACCTAAATTGTTTAATATAAATGGTGACTGTTAACAGCATTCAGATATATTTAACTGCAATTAATGAATGAAGACTATTCACACACAAATATTCACCACTGTCTATAGCAACATACTCAATAATACAACAGAGTGAACTAGAGCAATGTGGCGCAGACAGGTTCTCTTGATTGGGAATGTGAGGCACCATCCACTGTGCCACAGCGCTCCACTCAGAAGTGAACAGCTGAATAGTTTTAATATATTGCTACAGCACGCAAGCACGCACACACGCACGCTACGCACGCACACACACACACACAAACACACACACACAAACGCGCGCGTGCACACGCACGCACACACACACACCCACACGCACACACACTATCTGTACATGTCTTTATGCTGTAGGAGAATAAATCTATCCTTATTCCAGACAATACACAGATCCAAGAGATGTGGTCTGTTTAGTAAGTAACAGTGACACAACAAGCCAACTGTTCATACAACAAACTCCACCCTGAACCTCCACACACAAACACCTGGACACTTCTGTGGCCAGTGCATTGTCCACTATCTGACACTGACACGTTGAATAAACACGACACAACGCCAGACTTCTGGTTCCACCAGAAACTGCCATCTTTGTTTACCACGCAACATACACAAATTACCCTTGCCCACAAAGACCTGCATTCTACCCAGCACTCAGCCCTAATCCTGCATCCAAACACACTTGAGTGTGTCACACAAGAATGCCCCCACCGATTAGGGTTCTGCGAGATGGAGGTGTACACTGCAACCCCCATTTCCGGGTCGACCTAAGCACTAGGGCCGGGAATGTGGCTATCTGAGGAAGGGATGTCATGTGACTTTGGGGGAGACACATCAAAGGGGCTGACAGAGGAATGCTGTGACAGTGTCAACTTTCAGGTGACATGACAGGACCCGGCCTGTCTGTCAACCAATGGCTGCAGTTTGCCTCGGGCAGTAAAACATACCCTCCCAATGTATTCCACATAAACTCCACCCATGCACCGGAAGTTCTGCCCCGGACAAAAACTGCCCGATAGTTAAATACATCCAGAAACAGAAAAACAAGACATCGTCCACTAAACTAGTGAAGTTTACATAAATTAATTACTGCTCCTAGTATCAATATATTATCTTCCAACAAATAACAAATAACACCAGGAAGGGACTGTTCATTTTTTAATGCCATAAGGTTAGACTATATGCCTTGTTACTAAGCAATACAGTAGGGACATTTACAATGCTGCTACACTACACCACTGTCTACTGTCTAGGGATGTGTGTCCTGCTTGACACACTCAGAGCATAACTTTTCATAGGGTTCATTGTTGTGGTACACAAGAGTAGGAAATGTCATAGATGGCTACCAGACCATTTTATTAACTACCTACATCATGACGGAACAATGACTACGCATAAGAACTGACAGAGGGAGAAACAGCTCATTGGTGTTACATCATTTCTGAAGGGGTTTGGGTCAGGCATTACAGATTTCTTAGAAAAAATGTGACGCAATTATGGAGTGGTCCCTGAGTGTAAGACTGCCCGAGGCCGGGCCAGATGGGACGGAAAGAGCACCCAGTTTCCCACCCTGTCACACTGTCTGGGAACAGGATGGACACGGTTGTAGGGGTGACAGAAACAGGAGAAAGTAATACATAAAAAGTAATAGGAAAACTAACAAAGAAAAACTAACAGTTTATCTTTTGTGTTATCTGCAGGGTGTTAATTAATCAACATTAATCACAAAATGATTTTTTACAGATGTTGATATACATAAACAATGTCAAAATTGAGACAAACAGATAACGTAAAAATGTTTAATATATCGAAAGTCATTCAGTAAATTATGCTATTACATACTTAAATAACCACTCTCGTGACACAAAATATGTTATATTCTTTCCACAATATTTCCTAGCCAAAAATTTTTCTGCGATCACCAAATGGACACTGGGATGTCATCAGTCCGGACTGGACAGGCAGGTGCAGCTGGTCCAGACCCAGACCAGCGTAAACCAATTACTCTAACCATCTTGAAATAGAAAGCAACAGCGGAAATGCAATGAAGAAATCTATCCGAAGCCTCTCTACTGACTAATATTATTACAAGGTCGACTGGCCACGATGTCTGAAGGAGCCGGATTTGCAAATGGCCTGCACCATTGCACCATGCATCACTGCACCACTTGGACCATGCACCACTGGGGGCACTGGGTGTATGGTAAAAAGACCACTTGAATAAAATAATGAGCTAATAAGGAAAATCCATCATTAATCAGAATCCGTTAATACATTTAAGGAGCTTTTTTAATGCAAGAATCATGTCACAGAGCCAGGACATTATTTCTGTGACACACACCGATGAAAGTGTCATGGTGGCGCATCCAGGTGTTGACAGTTTACAGTAAATGTTAAAGAGCAAAATCTATTTTTAAAGAGCAAAATTGAACACATAAGAATGTAAGTGAAATGAGCCCTAGAATTGCCTTGCTTCCCGGAACAGAAAAACATGCACCACTCAGCAACACTTACCAGAGACAACTGCTATTGGGCCATGCTCCATATGCAATAGTTCTGTTAATTCACCAAAAAACATTATTAGAGACTGAATTTGCCTCCCTCTGTGAGTTCCTAAATACCTCTTTCCCTGGGTTTAATGGAACATTGTTGTATGTCCTCACTGTAGTTCTATATACACCATAGAACCACCAACAAGGTACTTTATTCACTTCAGCTACCTACCACCTCACTTTCACAATGTCCAATCTGGAGTAAAGCAACAATAGAATTGCAACAAAATCAACAACCCACTTCTGACACCAAATGTTGTAGATACAACACAACACACTCTGCTACTCAAACAGGGTTCTAAACCTGAGCCGACCACTCAGTGGTCAGAAGTACTTTGTCAGACAGTGGTCCACATTTTACCATAAATGTTCAATTAAAACAACATACGCATTGTCAGTTTTGGAAATTGAATTCTGATATCTGACGGATGTCACGTGGGGAAGCAATTTTTACCAGCTGTCAGCCAAACTAAAAATTAAAGTCAAGCTACCGGACCCGGAGTAATTTTAAACACTGCCACTACATCTACCGCGTGACAAGTTTTTTACGGAATTCCGTTGTGACAACGATCCAGGAAATCCTTTGTCATGGTGGTTTGATTGCATCGTTTTTTCGACAGAATCTGTCGTGACGACAAAAACTGTTGTCGTGTGGTGGCGGGATGGATTGATTGCATCTGGAGACAGTGTCAGGGCTAACATGATTAAGAGTCACAGAGCAACAAGTGACAACCCCCCATGGGAGGCAGGACTAATGAAGCACACACAATGACGGACAGGACACAATACTCACACAGCTCGCCGTGCGTAATCCTCACTGCTGCCATTGCCAGACATGCCCATAGCGCAATGCTAGATGGCGCCACGTGAAGCGTCATTGTCGTCGGTGCCTGGATTGGTGACAGGTAGGCGGGTGACTGTTAATCAGGATCGTGTCTTCGGGGAGGCAGAGGTTGGTCCAGACCACATCTCCCTCTCTCGGTGATGGATCGACTTGCGGCTTCAACGGGCGTCACGTTTGGTGCGACGGGGACGGATCATCTACACTGTATTGGAAACAGGAGTTGTAAATACTCGGTACACCGCACAGGGACAATAGTTGCACCGACATCTAACCCTCACACAGTACTGTTTCATGGCACAGCACGGCACAATGGATGACATTTCTACAGTGTCATTCACAACCGCGACTCCGGGGTATAATCGATTCCGAGTATCAACAGTTGGCTGGGAATGCTGGGTACCCGTGCGGAAAACAAACATGACTAAAGGTCCTTACTCAATTAGATTTCTTCGCTCAGCACACTGAAATCAGGAACAAATTCCCTGACTAAACTTGAATACACAACAACATTTATCATATATAAATCCGCACAAATATGTTTTAGTTCTGGTGACATTGGCCTAATTATTAAATCATCCTTAACAAGATCTGGATAACAAAAACACAGATGTAAGAGAAACATAAAAGTAGTAAATGTGTCTATTCACTTTGATATAAAATACATGAAGCACACATATTTGACATAGTGACATAAACCAATTAATTTGACTATTTTAACAAAAGTATGCATAGTTTACTCAACCAATCTCATGTAAAAAACATCATATAAACCATTCATAGTAATACATGAATGAGCTTGATCACAGGACAGATACATTTTATTTTAGGTAATACTCATAACGTATTATTAGGTAATACAGGATAATGTTTGCCCAAAGAATTATAACACTTGACATTACGAAACATGGACGCATAGTCAAGTACTGGATCTTAAAATGTAAATATATACAGCACACAACACACACCCAATGCATAATTAGCCTAACTTCGACTTTACATAACAGGCTTATTCGTGCTGTTGTCACTGACAGTCTTATAAAGCGTCAAACATAAAGCTTCTCCGTGAAATATCAACGGCCGTCACGGTCCTTTAATGCACGTCTGCTACCCTCATCTTTCATGCGAATCTTTCATGTGCATGTTTCATGCGAGCGACCAGGTGAGATGCATCATGTTTGACAAAGTGGTCACTATGGCTGCGTCTTTGATTCGTCTTTGATTCGCTGTCGCCACAAAGATGCGAGGCAATAAATCATTCTGGCCGGAGAACCATCCATGACAGCAGCATGAATCTAGGGCCCGGCAGAGACACCCAGAATCTGCTGGTGGAGAACATGGCAACGGTTGTCCATCCATCACAGAGCTCCGCAGGCAGCCCACGTAAAAAACGTGCATCTGTAGTTTTATGTGGTGTGTCAGGAGACGTTATGACAGGTGGAAATTTGCGGCTGATTTCACCTGAGGATGTTTCTTACTCGGCCAGCGTCCACCCTGAGGCACGGCCAGACATCGGCTAACTGTGATAGATCTGATAAAACTACTACCCAGAATTGGGTGGGATATTCGACAAATTGCCTTATTTTTTTAGGGTGGGGTGATGTTTGGGTGTGTCTGTGGGAGACAGGGGTTGCAAAATCTTACAAAAAGGTCAGAGGACCATTTCAGTAAGATAAAGAGCTCTTAAGAAAAATTCATGCTGAAACAAAATCCGTTGTTAAATAAAAAAAAATTCAAAGTGCAAATACCCACTGCCATATTATTGAGGACATTATTTCCATGACACACCAGTGACATTGTCCCGCTGACACTTCGTGGTGTTGACACTTTTCAGGTATTCAAGATCACGGTTAAGGATGAAAATCGATTTTAAAGTGCAAAATCATGTTTAAGAGCTCTTATACTTAACAATGTTAGTGAAATAGTCCCATGTTCTTTGTGTATAATTTTATCTTAATATCATTAAGTATGATCCACTGTGTCATGCAATTCTCACCATCTTGTCTCGACACCTGACTCAATACTTTGGGTGTCCCATGTAAAATATCCAGGGTGTCCTGTGTATGTGTAATAAATAAATACTCCTTGGCATTCTGTTATTCCCACATGCATAAATATCCCTGATAATGTATGGAACTTTGGGTGTACTGTAACATGTATGTAAATACTCCTCTGATTCCAACGTGTCTAAACACAGACACCATAACAAAGAATCCCTGTAATATACGAAGGGATCACCTAGTTGGCCTCCACATCCAAACATAGAGCTTCATAGAATCACAACTGCCTACAAATTGAAAACTAAGCAATCTAATTGTAATATATATATATATGCACAACACGTCATGAGCGCCCTAAGAAATACACAGCTCCAGGCCTCACACAGCGTCACACTCCGTCGACCGCACAGGAAGACATAAACTATACCGAAATCATCATAAATAAAACAATAAAACTCAGAGACATGAGCAAATGGCCACAGGCACAGCTGCTTCCTGTCGCACGAGACAAGTCCCTCTCAACAGACTTACCCGGTTACTTCTGTCCTCTTTGAAACAGGCTCGCCTGCACCGAGCGGAAGAGCTCAACCACGCAGATGCAAGAAACGTTTCATCTGCCGTTTCTCATTTCTAAATCTGTTGCTGCCTAATATATGGCCTGCGTTTCAAACGGAGATTGATGATAATTAACAAATGGAGAAATTGGCAGCAGTGGCATATGTTGGAGGGTAAAACATCCATGTCATGTGTCCACCCAAAAAATGTATGACTGGCAAAAGTGTTATCTTGCATAAAGCCCTGCAAGAGATAATACAGAGTGGAACCTGACTATTGCAGTCACCTTTGGGCAAGTGACCTGATTAACAGAGTCACTGTATTGGCAAGACTATTTGCCTATACGGTACATGTGGAACAAATATGGGGTGACCCTAATTGTGAGGTGGCTGCATTGTTGAGGGAACCATAAAGTGAAGTTCGATAGTATGCCCCAAATGGTAGCTGTGCACACATGCGCGACTCTTATGGTCTGATATCAATGGATTACACCGACTGAATTAATATCAATCAGTGCACTGAATGGTTGGAGTTTCTGTTACCAACTGTCCATTATACACAGTGTGTTGTGGGACAGCTTTCAGCACCACAAGTGGCTTGAGACTGTGTGGTCAGGTAGAGTCTATGGTAGAATGGCCAGTGTTTGTGGCAGTCCTCCAAGGTGTCCAGGGCTCATTCAGGCAGTGTTTGTCCAGTGACCACAGTCTGGCTCTAGTGCTACTTGAGTAGTTGATCAGTAAATACTGGAGACAGTCTGATTACTACCTGAGTACCTGTGTGTGCACTCACACAGGAAGGGAGTGAAGGTAGGGGAGTACGGAAGAGAGAGCAAGGGAGGGGGAGAGAGTCAGCAGACATATGAACAGAAATAGGGAGAGGCAGAGGAAGGAAGAATGGAGGGAGGGAGGATGGGAGAGAGGGAGGGAAGAATAGATTGAGAGAGTGGGATGGATGGATAGGGAGGGAGATAGAAGGGGAGGGAGATAGAGAAGGGTAGGAAGGAGGTTGGGAATGAGGATAGGTAAACGGTACACATGAGGATTTTGGCTTATCAGATTTCAGATTTTGCTAAGATTACTGCTTTGACAAATGTAAACACTTATGGGACTGGGATGTGACTGGTAGGGAGTAGACACTGGCAGTGAGAAATGGGGGCCATAGAACTGGCCACAATGACCAGGAGGGCATGACATCCAACCACCCCCATTTCACACTGTCACCCCACCCCACCCGCTGTTCTGAATCTTAAACCTTACAACCAGAATCACCCCAAATGATGGGGGCACGACTCCGCCCCACTGAACACCATCTGTCCATGTTTGCATTTTCCACCAGCATCCTGGTCACCAATGCCGCTGTCTAATGAAGCGTCCCAAGGAAGTGCCATTGGTGACAAGCCCTGCCCATTAACATCAGATAACCCAGCAACATTTCCCCTGCATTCTACCTGTTGTCCAGGAGCCATTAACCGCCCCCGATTGACATCTGTGGAGCGATTGACATCTGTGAAGCGTGCCGGAAACCTCACGCAAATCTGTCATATCGACGAGCATCATTGTTATGAAACACAACCAGGACAGGTGCACACCACTTAACAAAACTCTCAGGAGATGACAATGGATAATCGGAACAGATAAACAGATGTGAACTGTGTGAATCCCATCCCATCCACTCAGTTCATCGTTTTTGTCTGATCAGCACTGAGGGTGAGGACTTGATCCATTGTAACTGTCAAATTATCCACTTAAAATGAACTTTGAAAGCCTCATTCTGGAACCGTATGTCCCATGCTTATAATGACAGGTCACTTGTGACAGAGTCTGGCCAAGTGCTGATATTTTTATTTCTTAGATAAATGTTATGTCTTGTACTTTGTGTTATTTCACATACAACTTAAAGATTTTAAGCCATTGGAAAAATGCCAAACTTTCACTTGTGAATACTCCAATGTCAAGATAAATGCACTTTCTCAACTAAATTATTATGAGATACACTCTAAACATGCTAAACAGCCTCTTGTAGACATTAACACTAACCCTTCGTGATGACACCATAATGACCATATAGCTATCTGGACAACAAAAACCATCATAACTGTCAAACTTGCAACAAACTCTCCATCATGTGATAAAACGGTCACCAATAAAACTACCAAGTTTTTATGAAATGTCTCAAAGAAATCTGAAACAAACACATTTAGAATGGACCTTAAAGGGAAGCTGTGTATTCAAGTACCAATAATCAGACAGGTTGGTAATTACTATTAATATTAGTTGTCTTGGATGGTGGAACTGCCACAACTAATGTAGACAGATGGTGGTTAAACCAACCAGTGGCCATTGTTTACAATCTGAATGTAAAACACTATATTAAGTAATAAAATTAAAACTGAAGAATTGCTAAATCTTTCTAATAATGGTGGCAAAATCCCTTTAATAAAGGTGGCAACCTCCCTGTAATAATTGTGACATCACCCCTTTAATAAGGGTGACAACAATCCTTTAATAATGGTGACAACCTCCCTTTAATTGTCTCCCCCTCACTAAACAAAACTGTGTAATCTGTGAGTGTGGAAGACACAATAGGAGCAGTGAGTGGCCACCAGCAACTGACCAACAGCAATGGTCAAGATGACCAACACACCATGTCCAATACACCAATTAGACCTCATGACAATGTAAGTGGACAGTGGCTGAATAATTAGGCTGGCCACTGTGACAACCCCCCAGGGAGAAGTGGTCACTTCAAGGACTGACCAGAATAAACACTGACTGCTGGTCATTGTGCAGTGGTCAGTCCAGACTGGACACCTGCAGTGACCCCACATTGACCATCTGTGTGTGGCAGTACACAGACCACACACACAATTCCTCTGTCATTTGTTGACTGGACAATACCACTAATTAGCAACATAGGCAATTATGCAAATTATATTAACAATAAAATATAGTAATGAATATTAAGATCAAATTTATGCAGCATAAATTACTTTTTTATATTTATTTTATAAAATGCTGTATATCTGGAATACAATTCTTCATTCAAACAAATTCATTTGGCTCATTAAATTTTGTGGTGTGGAGGGCTGTAGTAGCGGGGTTTGGGAGGGGGAGGGCTTAGATAGAGGGGGTTGGGAGGGTGGGGGTAGTGGAGCAGTTCTTAGAAGTTAGAAGCTGAATTTGTAGTCGTCTGTTGCAACAGGAAGTCACCTAAATTGAATGAGTGATTTGACTGAGTGGGTGGGAGGTGGACATTGTTCAAAGGTAGTTGCTATATTGAATCTCTGACAAACAGTCTATGGAATGCGGCTACTAAGCTTATCAACATTAATTTTACTGCATCAAATTAATATAGGCTATCAAAGATACAAAACTCTGATAAGCAAATTCATTAATATTAGCCATACAGGACTTTAAACACAAACTACCCCTATTCAAATGGTCTATGCCATGTAAATGCAGTGTGAACGAAATGACCAAAAAATGACCAAGACTTTGCAAGGAATCTGTCAGAAATACCCTCAGAAGCGGCACAAACAACACGTTCAATGAGTGCCCAGCGTGAAAGTGAAACACTGAACAGGAGATTATCTCAGATATTGACACAAAGCAGTCTTCCTGATCCATCATCCCAGGACATCTGCCAATTAGGTAACTGCAGCAGACGTAACACAAGCCAGGCCATATCAAGTAATGATGCTAAATTATTAATTAATCTAATTAACGAGGTCCTGTCCAATTGCGTGGGTCATTATTCCTACTTACTGAGACAGGATCATTGTTTGTCTGTCCCTGGTAAATCTACGGTGCCGTCTCAGTGATACAAGTTGTGTCTTCTGATTTAAAGGTGAACACAATTCTTAGGCTCACTAATTTAATGAGTATTTGTTACTGAACGTCGCAGAAATTCCATAAAAATTATATTATGCATAATTTGTGAAGTCATAAAATACTAAGCATTCAGTACAGATAAAAAACAGCAAGGAAAGCAATCAAAAATCGAGGACCCAGTACTGAAGACAGTCTTGTCCTGAACTTTCATTGAAAAGAACACAAAATTTGCAGCAAGAGGATATTTGTGACGATATATGGGAGGAAAATCAGGTCTGAGAGAAAAATCAGTCCTGGGAACTACTGTACACAGGACGTCAACGGTGATGCCCTGGAAAGGAAGTCTTGTGGTTTTGCGAACACTCTGGGTAGGTCACATGATAGTTACTAGTAGACTGTAGGAATGACACAGGTCAAAGAAATCAATCGGAAATGGAACCACAAGATTTGTCACAACTAACCAATTCCAAAGGGTTGTGGACTTGAGCCCTTGGGTGTAGTTTCCATGGACAGGGTGCCAGGATAGGGGCACATTGTCCCCTTGGAGATAACAACAGCTGTGTGGTTCTATTCAACAGGGATATCCTGTAAGATAAGATCTGAGGGAGGTTTCCTTATCTCAGCCGATGATTGGCATTCAGATTAAGTGTTTCTTAACCAAGACTTTCAACAGCATTCATGTACACAATATATGATTGTGGTGCATGGTTGATGTTTTACTTGGCAAATATTTAATTATAATAAATAACTTACATGGTAACTTTGTCAGGAAACATAGCTGATGGCAAAGAATGTGACAAGTGTGTGTGTGTGTGTGTGTGTGTGTGTGTGTGTGTGTGTGTGTGTGTGTGTGTGTGTGCGCGTATGCATGCATGCGTGCATGTCTGTGTGCATGCATGACGGTGTGCTATTTGTATGTGAGACACCACAATATTATATACACCAAGCACGCATACTACTTTTACTAGACATAATTATATGCATTTATATATGCCATGATTGTTCTTTCATTGAATTGTCTGATTGCAAATGAATGTTATCTTAACTAGATAATAAGAATTGTGAATTGAGATGAAACAATGCTACGATGATAACATCTGAAACCACCCAGTTGGAATGCCTGCCTCACAGATAACACTGCTTCAGGCAGGAGCAATAGGATGGCTGCAGCAGCCAGTTCTGTGTCACATTTACGTTGCACAGCGTCATTTTGTGTCGCTTTATCACAGACCATTAACAATTATGAGATTTATTGCAGTGTTTATCAATATTAATTTTCACTTAGTTCTTGTATGCAACTCTGTGTAACAATAAAATGTCATAAGCCAAAGCTTAACAAATAGTCCTGTTTATAAGCTGGTATTCCACAACAATACAATAATACAATAAATCCATTGTAATGACTTCAACTGATTGAAACTCAAAGGGGACTGGACAGGACGATTGACCACACATGTATGAGGAATTCTTGGTGCAGACTTGACCTGAAGATATCAATTAATATAATGGGAAGTAAGAAAGATGGCTATGATTAAAGTTTAAAGAGGCAATTCTTGAGATGACAACAATATTTTGTTACAAGTTCCATTAACCTAACATTAACCGGTGACGTCTTGCAGGTTACATTTGTCGTACTGCAACATTTGTGGGCTACAAACCGTATCCTACTCCTCACGAATCTCAGAATCTGTGCCAGATTTGAATGAATCCATACATAGATTTTCAACAAATGCCTGCCAACTATTCTGTTTTTTTGGCTGCGTGATTGGCAAAGTTACAACTTAGACAGCCAAACCACACACGGGCACAAACAATTACTACTCATCCCATAAAGTTACATTACAGAACAGACAAGTTGTCCATCAGGCTATATAAATACTTAGAGAGGGATTGTGTACATTGAAACATACTTAGTCTCACACTGACCACAAGGGCAGGAATACACTGACCACAAGTGCAGAAACAAGCCACCATTAAAGCTATGCGTGTTAAGCAAAAATTAAGTTCAAATATTGCATAAATTGAAAAACTTGGTTTGCATTCTGAATATTTGAGGGGTGCAACTGTTGAATTGCAATCACTGTTTTTGACTCTAATTACTCTAATATTAATTAAATGCTATATGTAGATAAAAGTTAACAAATGTGCAATGGATATTGTACCTGTAACAGTTTCATAAATAATGTATATATATATAGTGCCTGAAGTTACATAAGTTATTTACAACATGTCTTTTATTAAAAACTTTCCATTCAGTTCACTGATGGTCGCGATGTTGCGATTTCAGCGAGGAATGACACAAATCAAACATGACATCTCCTGCACTTTTTAAGTGTCACAAACAGACGCAAAGTAGGACTACATTGTTTGTGAGCCACATTCCTCGAGCGACACTATATGATTGGTGTGTCTGCTCTCTGATAGACGTCTTCTGTCACTCACTGGCATTTGTAAGACAATATCAGATAATACTGGCAGCTATGTGCTGGCGACTTGTCAGAGATGTCAGCCATCGTGTGTGAATACCTGCGAGTCACCGATACACCTTGTCATGTTCCTTGCAGGTGCAAACAGACTGAGCTGATGCTGGATTCACAAGATCTGTGGATTGTGAATGCTTGTATTATCAATTTGGCCTGTCTCACTGTTGTTTTCTGTTCATGTCTGGGTGTTGGTAATGTGTGTGTGTGTGTGTGTGTGTGTGTGTGTGTGTGTGTGTGTGTGCGTGTGCGTGTGCGTGTGCTGTGTGCTGTGTGTGTGTTGTGTTGTGTGTGTGTTGTGTGTGTGTGTGTGTGTCGTGCGTGCGTGCGTGCGTGCGTGTGTGCTGTGTGTGTTGCTGTGTGTGTGTGTGTGAGTGTGTGTGTGTGTGTGTGTGTGTGTGTGTGTGTGTGTGTGTGTGTCGGGGGGGTTCCATGGGTACTAACAAATATCTATAAAATATTTCGTCATGCTTTGACTGGTGTGAACAGTCTGTGACTCATTTCACAGCTTGCCATTTGACCGCAACTTCAAAGTTCAACTTGAGGAAATACCAACAATTACCTGTCCAGTCAACACTACCATTTGTTTATCAAACAAGGTATTAACCAATCATATTGATCACTTTCAGATTTGTGCTTTCAGCCTGCAGGGATGATGACATATACCCTATCGATCAGTCAGTTCATGCAGAGCTACTGATACAGACTGTTGCCTCGGGCTGGCAGAATGACCACCTAGAGCACTGGAGGATTCTAAGTGTAATCAGAAATTTTCTACTTCTGAAGTGTTTTGTTTTGCCATCAATCCAGAGTGTGGGACCCCTCCATCAGACCCAGGGTGTCTCCCCTTCCTAGGGGACACCAGACACCACTCCTGTTCCCAAATATCCTCCCAAACCCAAACAGAACATTCCAGGTCCTGTCCCTAAGTGCCAGACCTCACTGGGTGTAACAGAATCCTTTGAAGCTCCTGAACTGAACACCTCAGTACCCAGCTGATGCAACAGTCTGGGTGCAGGAAAAACCGTCTCCCTGGGGCCAAGAAAAACCCCTCCTAAAAATAGGCCCCACTTTGTGTGTAAACACAGGAAGATGTCAGTCACTGGGGAGAAGATGTCAGATCAACTGGAGATGGTTCCTGGACATCCAAGAGGTAGAAATGGTGCCTCCTCGTGACCTGAGGAGGTACAGGGCTAGTGTACTTGTTGCAAGCCAAGTTCTCATTAAAATTAAATACTCTTTACTCACTTATACTGCACCAAGCATACACGAAGTTGGAATTACACAATTTCTGGATGGTATTTGTGAAGAAGAGTAAAACGAGGAGAGAACTGCTGACAAACCACCAGTGGTACTCCAGAGAACCTCATGGACAAAGCACAGATTACTACGAGGTATAACTAAGTTAGAAAGTAAAGCCACCTACTTGCTCTCTGTGTTTTGTTTAAGTTCAAGAAAATAAGATTGACAACACAGATAGCTAATTGACAACACAGATACCTGACTACATGCAAGAGCCCCCCCCCAATGATGGGGCTCTTGCATGTTTGTAAACCCACTAACTCAACTAACATAACAATGCGAATCCTATAGTTAATCTATGATACGAATATACATAACACGTGATGACAGTGCTATATATTCTGACACATTCCACTGTCATCTTGCATACACCGAAACATGTCCAGTTGGCCAAAGAACAAGCCACAGATTGAGGCAAACAGACCACTATGACAAACTGTGAGGCCCAACCAATCTCCCAACACTAATGTTTTTGATAGGACAAAATCAACATTACGGCTGGTGCTATCTGTCAAACTAGAGTTTCTCTCACACCTGATAGGAGAGTTGTCTTAGTGATTGGACTATCAATGTTCTGTGATAGGAGAAACCACAGTTTCATTCCGTGGATACACATTACACAACCCTACAGACTGTGGTCAGATGATATAGAGGTGTGAATGTACACAAATCTAGCACACTTCCACAGACCATTTTTCTTTTTTTGGGTAACACCTGGCAATCAGTGGTTACATGGAATTTGAGAATGGCTGTGGGAAAATAAAGCGGCTCTGTACATTACAATGTAAAGATTTCTGCAAACAACCTGACAGGGGAGCTACATCAATTGGAATCATTTGCATAATTGGCCTCGGGAGCGTTACCAAAAACTTGGGCACGAGTGATAATTTGCTCAATTAGAAATGTTAGACATGCTCTTGGTTTACAACTATAAATGGCCCATTATGAATGCGCATTACACATCGAAAACAAGTCAATCTAAAGCTGCTCAGACAGCTCAGTAGGAAATACTATACAAACAATGAACTCAGGCAACACTGACTGACTGACCCTTCATGAACAAGCACAAAGGCACTGAAATACATTTCAAACAAACTCACACCCCTCTACTGAACATGAAATGTCTGAAAATGCGACAATTCCCAGTAAAACGATGACGCTATGTCACAACTGCTACCGGTGATACTACCACTGGTTTTTCACCTGTAAATGTCTTTGAAGTTATTTCGTCCTTTGCCATCCTGCACCATCCACCCTGACTGACTGGAACCACTCAAAATACACCTTGCCCCAGGCGATGAGAGCTATTTTATCACCCCTACCCACTCAACATTCATGTTTTCGCTACCAGAACTTCACCCCAAACTGGACTGAGAAATCATAAACCATTCGTCGACCAATCAGAGCGTCTCTTCTGGTCTAGGGTTGGATCATATACATTAGCAACACAAGTCTGCAGCAACAGACTTGTGTAATGGGGTAATGAAACGTGGCCCTGTGAATGGATGGCACTTTCTTATTTATCAGGGCTTCCGGTAAGTTATAACACCCCCAGTCTGCATATAGATGCACAGCGAGGCACTCAAACAAGTCGTTGTTTTCACATCAAAGTTCTGGAAGCTGAAGATCAAAAACTGTTGTAAAAATCAACAAAGGCAGTGAGAACTTAGAGATTGACCTCAACCAATCCACACTGATTGATGGATCGTGATGCAGATTTTATGCATAGGTGAATCCATGTAACCAGACCAACACTGGGTAACACTAGAACCTGGCTGGGAAGGGTGTAACATGGCAGGGTTGGTTCCCACTTCCCACAATGGCTGGGATCAGACTACAGCAGGAACTCCACATGAGAGAGAAGAATCCGAGATTAATTGAAAGTGATTTACATGAGCCTGCCCAGCCGGTGGTACTGGGAGCTCAAGTGTCAGCACATCCAGCTGCTGTCTCTCCCAGTCTCCCCATCCCATCAGCACCTCAATTAGTCCCTTACACAACCCTCTCCCAAACACCCATCCTCACCTTTCTTCCTCCCTTGACAAATGTCAGAATGCCCAACATTGCAATCGCTTCCAAAATCTCCATCCTCCTCATCAGGTTCAAGGGAGATGAGTGACAGACGCCAGGCTGTGGCCCAGAGGGTGCAGTGGCTTGCCCCCTCATTGTCACATGACTCACAGGTTGGCAAGTCAACACGGGCCAAATTAAATATTTCCCTTCCGCCTGACAGGGACAAGAGGACATGTGGAATAACTCAGAGGGAAGTAAACACCCCGGGAGGTAGGGGTTTGGGTTGGGGCTGGTGTGTGGTGGCTGGGGAGTATGGGGACATAGTTGATACATAAAGTCATCCGGATGTAGACACTGTCTTGTCTTGTGGACACTGTCTTCTTGTCATTGATTGGTATTGCTCAGTCAAGGTCATAAGATTGAGATGTGAAAGAGAGAGAGAGAGAGAGAGAGAGAGAGAGAGAGAGAGAGAGAGAGAGAGAGAGAGAGAGAGAGAGAGAGAGAGAAGAGAGAAGAGACAGAAAGAGAGACAGAGAGCAGAGAGCAGAGAGCGAGAGAGAGTGAGTGAGAGAGTGAGTGAGAGAGAGACAGACAGACAGACAGAGAGCGAGAGAGAGAGAGACAGACAGACAGAGAGACGAGAGACAGACAGACAGACAGACAGACAGACAGACAGACAGACAGACAGAGACAGACAGAGACAGAGAGAGCGCGCGAGAGAGAGAGAGAGACAGACAGACAGACAGAGAGAGGGAGAGAGACCTGCTGGAAACTGAAGAGGCTGGGAGAAGAGCAAGACCAACATTAATGAAGATGGAGAGACGCTGTCAAGAGACTTCTCAAAAGGGCAAGAGTAAACCATCATGACACAGAGGATCCTCACAGTCGGAGGAGATCCACATGACAGAAGATCCTGACAGTCAGAGCCAATCCACACAGAAGAGACTAAGGGGCGTGTCTCCCTGCCCTACAAGGACCAAAGGGTAAATGAAGAGACACCAGGGTGCTGGAACTGTCATAAATCTCCAACAGTTCACAGAAATGCAAATTAAGACTTATGATGATGCATGCAACAGATCCATCTTGATCAATCTGTCATAATGGATGGCAAAATTACCCTATCAAGAACCAGTCAGAGGGGCAATGCTGAACCATCAGTGCATCTGCCAGTGTTATCTTCCATCTTTCTCCCCCACCCTTTGACCTTCCAAAACCAATCTGCCTGGTTGTAATCACCCTGGTCAGATAATGCTGTCAGCAGCGTCAGTCTTATCACCACCCCACTGGGGTAGGTCCCAGACTGAGTGAGTCTGGAGCCAGGGGTACTTACAGCCAATAATCCGCTCACTTTCATCTGCTCACCCTCCCATTTCAATTACTGCCTCATCCCAGATGATCCAGCTGGGTGGAAACCCTATAAAACCAGGAAGATGCCACCCACTGCAGACTGGATACAAATGGAAGATACAGAGAAAGTTGCAAACTAGAGATGACATGGAAGACTAACCCAGTAATGTTAGTCAGTGATACAATGGACCCAAGTATTGACATGTAAGACTTCAACTGGCACAGATCTGTTCTTCAGCACCGAGATTGCCTGATTCTGAACATGTTTCTAATTGTTGCACCAAAAGACAACAAGCAATAACAACAACCTTACTTACACACATACTATTTACAGTTGTGTAGGGTGGGGTGGATGACAGGGTAGATTTCCACACAGTTTATCCAGCTGGTAGGCGGGTATACTTCTGCAGAATTATTACTGATTAGAGTAATCAATATTACCAACTTTTGGTTGTTCAAATATGTATAATTATTAGATTACCTTCTAACCTCAATAAATACACTAATCTGTTCACATCTGGTTAGTTGCTTTGTGCTATAAATTGCTGCAGTTTGTAACAGTTTGGGTGGACAAGTAGACTTCTTGTAGGGCTGGTGGACACGAGTTGGCATGACTTAATGTAGAAACCAGGTTTGTAGCACATCAAACCTTAAAACGCCCTTTCAGTCCACAACCCCTGGGCGTAACAGTGGGGGCAACCGCGGAACAGCCTGTAGACATGCTTTCTGCTCACAGACTAGACCAAGCTTGCCTGCAAGAGGTTAATTACAGGGGACTCACCACAACTCAGCCTTCTCAATGGCAAGAGGTCTTGCACTGTAACAATACCAATTGCTTTTTGTGTGTGAAACTGCCTTCAATTGACGCAGCCTGTTCTTGTCTGTCGTCGCGTAATTGCTACCTCGCAGGACATCATGCAGGCACATCAAGATGCGATCTCGCTCGCAAACATTTCCATATCTCGGCCGGCGTATATTTATAACCACCTAAATACGAAGACAGATGCTTGTGCAGGCAGCCGTGGACGACACAGCCCGATTTGAATCTCAGCTGTACCGAATGTCAAACAAACCTATCTATGTCACACCGCCTACACCACCAATGCAAAAAAACGCACTTCTTCAAATCAACAGCTGTCTCAATCCATCCATTGCAAACGAAACTTGCAGTGGTCCCAGCCAATTCACCCGTTGCCGTTGGACTACTAAATTTCCGAGTGCGGGAACCTTTTTAATTAATCAGACACATCCTCGACTGCTCCCGTGGGTATTTAAAACATCTGATTGTCAGCGGATCAGACTCAGTCACCTCCACTTGGCCAGGCAATTCCAATCCCAGGACACGTGGAAAACCACGGGCTATAATCACAGAAACCACAAGACGGAAATTGCACGTTCCACGCCTTATCAAATCAGTGTTAAACGCGAGTCCGCATAGGGCCACAAACATCATCAAGTAAACCCAGACGGATGGGTTTTTTGGCTAACCAGGGGACGAGGAGGTTAATCGACAGAATGGATGAGGAGACGGATGGTCTGACACCCAGCGCCACATCTGACACGTTGCCCATAAACGCCGGGATAATGTTCCCGCAAGGCTGGAGGATAATGTTGCCGAATGTGTTCCTGATGCAGTGGACATCTGGTGAACTTAGCGAGGTGTGAAAGAGCTCTTCTTCCTTCTTTTACTCACCTCTTTAATCAGCTCTCTGTTCAACCCACCCACTGTCATTACGACTGTATGGAATAAAGTTGCAAGAAATAAAGACACATTTGAAATTTTATTTGTATTTATACTTATTTATGTAAATCTGCAAGCATACATGCAATTTATCGGGTTTAACTGTCAACGGAAATCTGCAGGATTTTGCAGCAGTCTTTGAAACAAAACGTAACCTCATTTCCTGTGATGTTTTCCCATGACTCAAAGTCAGTTTAAGCGTTCCTTTTTGTTCCAGGGTCTCCAGTGTGTTTGGGATGGAGTCAGAGCTGTTGGGATTTATCACATTAATCTGTCCCTGCGTCAACCCAATGTGCAGGGACATTGATATGCAGTCATGAGATCATTTTACAAAAAGCTCCTTCCGTGTAATTTGCAGATTTGATGAGTATTTACCATGGTCTGTTGTGCACAGGGAAATGGGATGTTCAGCTTCATTATTTCCAGCTTCCAGGGGATGTTTGCTTCCCCTTGGTTTCAAGTTGCACTTAATGAAGAATGTCATAAACAGGTTTGTATAATTTGTTTACAGCTGTTTATCGCATATAGTGATAACGATAATAAATAACTCTTAACAGTAGCACACCAATAGGAACGATGTCTGAAATGAATACTTCCAAACCACAGGACTTAATTATATGAATAAAGTGGTTCTAGAAACTACTGTAAATAAATAAATAAAATTAAGTGTATGTGACAGTGTGTGTGCATAGATATAATTATATATATACAATCTGACCACAAATATAATGCCATAAGAAAAATATGAAATTTCTTTAAAATAAATCTCCAGTGGTATAACATTTAAACATTAGCTTTGAATTATAATAAAAAAGCACCATATAATATATTATTTAAAAATATATTAACAATTATTTTGAAACCAAATCTGATACCTCGCCACCAGAATAAAAACAACGATTACCTCACTTAGTGATCATCACTACCACTATTATCCAATGCACACAGGTTGAATAAACACACCTAAATAAAGAATTAATCATCACGATATCATTTCTAGTACTTATTATGCCACTGACTCACCACATATTCATGGAAAATTACTATTTCATAAAAAAAATTGGGCACCAGAGATGAGCCGTGATACTGCCAGGTCTGACAGGCTGTGGGTGAGTGCCCAATTAAATGCTGTTGCACAAACATGACACTGTGACTAATTGACTATTTGATGAGTCAGTGTCCACCCTTCTGTCAACTCTAATTGTCACTGTCCTGCACAATTAGGGTGATTAAGACAGCAACAACACAGATTAGGGTAATTATCATCCCACTACTGCTCTGGAATAAACAACCACGATGGGGGGTCCCTGTCAGAAGCAATAGCCAATAACATGGCTGGTTATGACAAACTAGCAAGTCAACAGCCAAGTAAATTTTGTCATAAAAAGGCAGTTATAGGCACAATATATAACAATAGCAATAACTAATTAAATTTAAGATGACTTAGTACAAAAATATCCGGAGATGGCAGCTGAATAAGTATCCATCTTACATGGTGAACCTACTATGCATTCTGATACACAATCAGACAAATGGATCACAGGCCACCTTTTTTCTAAGATAACGAGCTTGGTGAAATATTTACTGTTTAACAGAATCTGCTAACAATTTAACGTGGAGCATGTTTTAAAATGCCAACATAATTTTGCCATATCATAGAGGACATTACCTCCATAACACACATGAAAGCATCCCCATGGTGCATCCTGGTATTGAAGGTTTTTAGAATACAAGATCAATGTTCAGATGTGAATTTTTTTATTCCTGAGCAAAACGGTGCTTGTATGCATAATGCATATTACACAAAGCACTTTATACTTTACTCCCTGGCAGATCTGCTCAATTGAAAACCATCTCAGCTTCTATGGGAAGCATTCAGCCATGGTGCAATAATGCAATAAATAAAAGCCAATAATGCGCAAATATCTATTCACAAACATTCACCACTGTCTATAGCCAGATACTCATTCATATTACACAGTGAATTGGACCCATATAGAGGGGAAACTTCCCCATGGTTTGACATGGCAGAACACGATTCAGATCCGGGTTCTTTTAGTTGAGAGTCTGAAGCTCTCTAGCCACTGTACAAACTCAACTGATGTATTCTATTTCTTCCCGCCACCTTTTAGAGTCTGTGAGTTGCCTTGACTTACAATCTACTTTCCCCCAGTTGCGGGTTACATCGTTAGAACATTGTTTTCTAACCACATAAGTCATCCCTACACGGAAACTGACAGACAGGGTCACATGATATGGCTCATAGACAGAACACACGGGTAGAATGCTAACCGGATGACTCAGACCTCGTTTACAAACCACCCCCATTGTTGACAAGCTCACCCTGGCTACCCCAATTCTATTGTAGCTACCCCTATGCATAGATCACCCTTGAAGCGTTCATTTGACCCCACAGGATCTCAGTGACACATCACGAAGTGTGGAATTGACAAAACCGTAATACCCCCAGGTGTCTCCTATGAGGTGGGCAGGGCGATTTCACATAATTCCCCACACCGCAGTTACACGTGTAATTTGTCCTGATGTGTAGCTTTACACAGACAACAATTGCGGCATTGTGATGTATGCACATAACGCAGGCCGGAAAGAAATTTATTCCAAAGGATCGTTGACAAATCATGCACGGCGTCATCACTCACTCGGCCTATAAATAAGGTGGTGTCGCGATGGCAGTTGTTGCCGTACCGACGCTGAGATACGTGGAAGGAATCGCAGATTTTTTTCAAGCCCTGACATGCCACTTACGGCCGATACGACAACGGGTTGTGGCTAGTGGGCTCTGACAGGAAATCAATGGAGACAACCAGGCAATAATAAACTTATCGTCACCGAGGGAAAAAACAAAGCTGCAAATCACAACAGGATCGCAGGGGCAATGCGTGTAGCATGCACACTTCTGTACTCCACAGCCCAGAGAGCTCCGATCATAGAACTGCGAATATGCGATGGAGCCTGGTCATATTATAAAATAAGTAGGATGCTATATGCACATAGATGTTTATCGTTATACGTGCATAACTACTGTTAGGAGGTCGAACAGCTGGGCATCTCTAACTATGTGCAGAGTGGTAGGACTGAGAGGCAGTAATAGCCTTCATGGCATTCAACATGTGACGTATAAGACATCTGCAATACACACATGCTCATGTATAGATAGATGTGTGTGTGTGTGTGTGTGTGTGTGTGTGTGTGTGTGTGTGTGTGTGTGTGTGTGTGCATGCGTGTGAGGACTGGAGAAGTGTAGAAGTCCCCACTTCGATATGGTATCACAACGGTCTTCAGACAGTCAAGAGAGCATCCTACTGTAGACTATAGCATGCAACTAATCACCTGTAAGGCTGTATGTATATGTGTATGTGTATGTGTATGTGTATGTGTATGTGTATGTGTATGTGTATGTGTATGTGTATGTGTATGTGTATGTGTATATGTATGTATATGTATATATATATATATATATAATTGTAAAACATATATAACGATTAAATCCTTAAAAATATTCAAGCTCAGAGGCGCAACAAACAAAATCATTTAGCTAGTCATATACGGGGACAGGCAAAAGCCATCATTGGAGCATGGAGCCGCTGAAGACTACCCCAAGTAGATTGAAGGATACTGTGTTGAATGCTTCACATCAAGACTACACCTCAGAACCAACATAATTGTATAGTGAGTTAGTCACCTACCACCTTTATCAAGTCTAAAGTATGAGGCTGTTCACTGCACTTTGCTGGTCCCTGCAATGGGCACTGACCAACAATTCTACAAGCATTATGTTACAGCTGTCTTTCATCATATGTAAATCTGTCGAAAACCATGAAAATATGCTATCATGCAAAATTGTGAAGGTGTGTTTAAAAAAACAATGGCTAGATGCAACACATTCAGTGCATAAACATCACAGCTGTCCTGGCCCTATATCACAAGTTTTGGTACCCAACTTTCCTGTGTAATGATTTAACTACGATGATTTCCTTCCAAAAAATTTAGTATTTCAGTTGGTCTTGTACTGCACCAGTTGGACATTGTACACACAATCAATGAAATGGTTCACAAGCCGGACAATTTGACAAAATCCCACCCGCGACATGATTTTTGCAATGATATCTGCAGTTTTATGAGGCGTACTCACCTAAAGTAAACCGTTCCAGTTTGTGGACATCCCAGTGCGGTGACTCCCAAAGCCTGGGTGTGTTATCCAAGCAACTCTGACGAGCACTAGCTTTCTGAACGATTGACAACCTCTAGCCGCTCTAGAAATCCTCTACACGTGGGTACCGCTTCACGGAAGCAAGCTGAGGCCCGCTATTTCGCCGCAGCGATCATTCAAAACTACGATCGACGCACGGACTCATACAGCGATTGTAGCTGAGAGGTAAACAGACGATCGACAAGGAGCAACAAGCCTTGCGTTCGGTGATATTCCTCCGTGCGTTATGAGCGACGTTGAGTGACGCTCACAGTCGACTGGCCCCGTCGAACATGGCTCGTTGTATCGGTCCAGTGGTATTCCGTCGTGCCTGGGTTTGTGGCGGCGGATCTCAGAAGCATTCGCGGCGACTGCTACAGAGCGGACGAGCCGACTGAAAAGCCTTCCTCAGCAGGTAACGTCTGAGTAACAACTGTTGAACGAACAATGCCGCACTCGCCACCTGGCCTCGCTACTCACGAAACGCAACCTGCCACCCCTATTTACAGCAATGGGTACGCCCGGAGAACAGCGGCTGGGTTGCAGGATGCGGGACGTGCTCATTCTCTGATCGGGGTAAAAAGGTTGCGCAATGTGATATGACCGCTTGGACAAGGTGTGTGCACATATTTCATCGTTGGTGACAGTTTGTAAGTGGCATTTTATGACGACAGGGGGTGGGTTAACGCTTGATCAAACTGCATGGGGTAACAGCATAAATTAAAGTATCATCTTTAAAAACGGCAAGGGATTTCGGATATAGTGTTGTATTTGAAGTGACCAGCAATTCATTCAGAAACCTTTGCTCTTCAGAAAAACAATTTCATGGTTGCATAGGGATCTCTGAAGTGTAGCCTGTAGGCAACTTCCACAGTCATCGAGGAATGGTTTCTGTCTGTGGTCTGCCGACCGAATGACTCTGCCATTCATGTGATCAATTGCTGTAGGATAGGACAGCACTAACCTCAAGATGGCTGGCTCTTTCAACACTGTCATCAAAGCGGTTTAATGACTCAGTCTCAGCTTACTAAAACAACAGCACTTGCTAGCCTTTTCATGGTTCATCCACATTATTGCCCTTAAGTGGTCCCGGAACAAGACACGGTCAGTAACCTCACTGAAATATTTATTGCTTGTCTTTGTCTCCTCTCCTTGCTTGTCTCTGTCTCCTCTCATTGCTTGTCTCTGTCTCCTCTCCTTGCTTGTCTCTGTCTCCTCTCATTGCTTGTCTCTGTCTCCTCTCATTGCTTGTCTCTGTCTCCTCTCCTTGCTTGTCTCTGTCTCCTCTCATTGCTTGTCTCTGTCTCCTCTCTTTGCTTGTCTCTGTCTCCTCTCATTGCTTGTCTCTGTCTCCTCTCATTGCTTGTCTCTGTCTCCTCTCATTGCTTGTCTCTGTCTCCTCTCCTTGCTTGTCTCTGTCTCCTCTCATTGCTTGTCTCTGTCTCCTCTCTTTGCTTGTCTCTGTCTCCTCTCATTGCTTGTCTCTGTCTCCTCTCCTTGCTTGTCTCTGTCTCCTCTCATTGCTTGTCTCTGTCTCCTCTCATTGCTTGTCTCTGTCTCCTCTCCTTGCTTGTCTCTGTCTCCTCTCATTGCTTGTCTCTGTCTCCTCTCTTTGCTTGTCTCTGTCTCCTCTCATTGCTTGTCTCTGTCTCCTCTCCTTGCTTGTCTCTGTCTCCTCTCATTGCTTGTCTCTGTCTCCTCTCTTTGCTTGTCTCTGTCTCCTCTCATTGCTTGTCTCTGTCTCCTCTCTTTGCTTGTCTCTGTCTCCTCTCATTGCTTGTCTCTGTCTCCTCTCATTGCTTGTCTCTGTCTCCTCTCTTTGCTTGTCTCTCTGTCTCCTCTCATTGCTTGTCTCTGTCTCCTCTCATTGCTTGTCTCTGTCTCCTCTCATTGCTTGTCTCTGTCTCCTCTCTTTGCTTGTCTCTGTCTCCTCTCATTGCTTGTCTCTGTCTCCTCTCTTTGCTTGTCTCTGTCTCCTCTCTTTGCTTGTCTCTGTCTCCTCTCATTGCTTGTCTCTGTCTCCTCTCTTTGCTTGTCTCTGTCTCCTCTCCTTGCTTGTCTCTGTCTCCTCTCATTGCTTGTCTCTGTCTCCTCTCATTGCTTGTCTCTGTCTCCTCTCATTGCTTGTCTCTGTCTCCTCTCTTTGCTTGTCTCTGTCTCCTCTCATTGCTTGTCTCTGTCTCCTCTCATTGCTTGTCTCTGTCTCCTCTCTTTGCTTGTCTCTGTCTCCTCTCATTGCTTGTCTCTGTCTCCTCTCATTGCTTGTCTCTGTCTCCTCTCATTGCTTGTCTTTGTCTCCTCTCATTGCTTGTCTCTGTCTCCTCTCATTGCTTGTCTCTGTCTCCTCTCATTGCTTGTCTCTGTCTCCTCTCATTGCTTGTCTCTGTCTCCTCTCCTTGCTTGTCTCTGTCTCCTCTCCTTGCTTGTCTCTGTCTCCTCTCATTGCTTGTCTCTGTCTCCTCTCATTGCTTGTCTCTGTCTCCTCTCATTGCTTGTCTCTGTCTCCTCTCATTGCTTGTCTCTGTCTCCTCTCCTTGCTTGTCTCTGTCTCCTCTCATTGCTTGTCTCTGTCTCCTCTCATTGCTTGTCTCTGTCTCCTCTCTTGCTTGTCTCTGTCTCCTCTCATTGCTTGTCTCTGTCTCCTCTCATTGCTTGTCTCTGTCTCCTCTCTTGCTTGTCTCTGTCTCCTCTCATTGCTTGTCTCTGTCTCCTCTCATTGCTTGTCTCTGTCTCCTCTCATTGCTTGTCTCTGTCTCCTCTCATTGCTTGTCTCTGTCTCCTCTCATTGCTTGTCTCTGTCTCCTCTCTTTGCTTGTCTCTGTCTCCTCTCATTGCTTGTCTCTGTCTCCTCTCTTGCTTGTCTCTGTCTCCTCTCATTGCTTGTCTCTGTCTCCTCTCTTGCTTGTCTCTGTCTCCTCTCATTGCTTGTCTCTGTCTCCTCTCATTGCTTGTCTCTGTCTCCTCTCTTTGCTTGTCTCTGTCTCCTCTCATTGCTTGTCTCTGTCTCCTCTCTTTGCTTGTCTCTGTCTCCTCTCATTGCTTGTCTCTGTCTCCTCTCTTGCTTGTCTCTGTCTCCTCTCATTGCTTGTCTCTGTCTCCTCTCATTGCTTGTCTCTGTCTCCTCTCCTTGCTTGTCTCTGTCTCCTCTCATTGCTTGTCTCTGTCTCCTCTCCTTGCTTGTCTCTGTCTCCTCTCATTGCTTGTCTCTGTCTCCTCTCATTGCTTGTCTCTGTCTCCTCTCATTGCTTGTCTCTGTCTCCTCTCTTTGCTTGTCTCTGTCTCCTCTCATTGCTTGTCTTTGTCTCCTCTCATTGCTTGTCTCTGTCTCCTCTCCTTGCTTGTCTCTGTCTCCTCTCATTGCTTGTCTCTGTCTCCTCTCTTTGCTTGTCTCTGTCTCCTCTCATTGCTTGTCTTTGTCTCCTCTCCTTGCTTGTCTCTGTCTCCTCTCCTTGCTTGTCTCTGTCTCCTCTCCTTGCTTGTCTCTGTCTCCTCTCATTGCTTGTCTCTGTCTCCTCTCATTGCTTGTCTCTGTCTCCTCTCTTGCTTGTCTCTGTCTCCTCTCCTTGCTTGTCTCTGTCTCCTCTCCTTGCTTGTCTCTGTCTCCTCTCCTTGCTTGTCTCTGTCTCCTCTCATTGCTTGTCTCTGTCTCCTCTCATTGCTTGTCTCTGTCTCCTCTCTTTGCTTGTCTCTGTCTCCTCTCCTTGCTTGTCTCTGTCTCCTCTCATTGCTTGTCTCTGTCTCCTCTCATTGCTTGTCTCTGTCTCCTCTCATTGCTTGTCTCTGTCTCCTCTCTTTGCTTGTCTCTGTCTCCTCTCATTGCTTGTCTCTGTCTCCTCTCATTGCTTGTCTCTGTCTCCTCTCTTTGCTTGTCTCTGTCTCCTCTCATTGCTTGTCTCTGTCTCCTCTCATTGCTTGTCTCTGTCTCCTCTCATTGCTTGTCTCTGTCTCCTCTCATTGCTTGTCTCTGTCTCCTCTCATTGCTTGTCTCTGTCTCCTCTCATTGCTTGTCTCTGTCTCCTCTCATTGCTTGTCTCTGTCTCCTCTCCTTGCTTGTCTCTGTCTCCTCTCATTGCTTGTCTCTGTCTCCTCTCATTGCTTGTCTCTGTCTCCTCTCATTGCTTGTCTTTGTCTCCTCTCATTGCTTGTCTCTGTCTCCTCTCATTGCTTGTCTCTGTCTCCTCTCATTGCTTGTCTCTGTCTCCTCTCATTGCTTGTCTCTGTCTCCTCTCCTTGCTTGTCTCTGTCTCCTCTCCTTGCTTGTCTCTGTCTCCTCTCATTGCTTGTCTCTGTCTCCTCTCATTGCTTGTCTTTGTCTCTGTCTCCTCTCATTGCTTGTCTCTGTCTCCTCTCCTTGTTTGTCTCTGTCTCCTCTCATTGCTTGTCTTTGTCTCCTCTCATTGCTTGTCTCTGTCTCCTCTCATTGCTTGTCTCTGTCTCCTCTCCTTGCTTGTCTCTGTCTCCTCTCATTGCTTGTCTCTGTCTCCTCTCTTTGCTTGTCTCTGTCTCCTCTCTTTGCTTGTCTCTGTCTCCTCTCCTTGTTTGTCTCTGTCTCCTCTCATTGCTTGTCTTTGTCTCCTCTCATTGCTTGTCTTTGTCTCCTCTCATTGCTTGTCTCTGTCTCCTCTCCTTGCTTGTCTCTGTCTCCTCTCATTGCTTGTCTCTGTCTCCTCTCTTTGCTTGTCTCTGTCTCCTCTCTTTGCTTGTCTCTGTCTCCTCTCCTTGTTTGTCTCTGTCTCCTCTCTTTGCTTGTCTCTGTCTCCTCTCTTTGCTTGTCTCTGTCTCCTCTCTTTGCTTGTCTCTGTCTCCTCTCATTGCTTGTCTCTGTCTCCTCTCTTTGCTTGTCTCTGTCTCCTCTCTTTGCTTGTCTCTGTCTCCTCTCCTTGTTTGTCTCTGTCTCCTCTCATTGCTTGTCTCTGTCTCCTCTCTTTGCTTGTCTCTGTCTCCTCTCTTTGCTTGTCTCTGTCTCCTCTCTTTGCTTGTCTCTGTCTCCTCTCCTTGTTTGTCTCTGTCTCCTCTCATTGCTTGTCTCTGTCTCCTCTCTCTTCTTGCTTTGTTCTTCTGTCTCCCTCTCTTTGCTTGTCTCTGTCTCCTCTCTTTGCTTGTCTCTGTCTCCTCTCCTTGTTTGTCTCTGTCTCCTCTCATTGCTTGTCTCTGTCTCCCCTCTCTTGCTCCTTCTTGCTTGTCTCTGTCTCCTCTCTTTTGCTTGTCTCTGTCTCCTCTCATTGCTTGTCTCTGTCTCCTCTCGCTTTGCCTTCTCTGTCTCCTCTCTCTTGCTTTGTCTCTGTCTCCTCTCTTGCTTGTCTCTGTCTCCTCTCATTGCTTGTCTCTGTCTCCTCTCTTTGCTTGTCTCTGTCTCCTCTCTTTGCTTGTCTCTGTCTCCTCTCTTTGCTTGTCTCTGTCTCCTCTCCTTGTTTGTCTCTGTCTCCTCTCCTTGCCTGTCTCTGTCTCCTCTCCTTGCTTGTCTTTGTCTCTGTCTCCTCTCATTGCTTGTCTCTGTCTCCTCTCTTTGCTTGTCTCTGTCTCCTCTCTTTGCCTGTCTCTGTCTCCTCTCCTTGCTTGTCTTTGTCTCTGTCTCCTCTCATTGCTTGTCTCTGTCTCCTCTCATTGCTTGTCTCTGTCTCCTCTCTTTGCTTGTCTCTGTCTCCTCTCTTTGCTTGTCTCTGTCTCCTCTCTTTGCTTGTCTCTGTCTCCTCTCCTTGTTTGTCTCTGTCTCCTCTCTTTGCTTGTCTCTGTCTCCTCTCTTTGCTTGTCTCTGTCTCCTCTCTTTGCCTGTCTCTGTCTCCTCTCATTGCTTGTCTTTGTCTCTGTCTCCTCTCATTGCTTGTCTTTGTCTCTGTCTCCTCTCATTGCTTGTCTCTGTCTCCTCTCATTGCTTGTCTCTGTCTCCTCTCATTGCTTGTCTTTGTCTCTGTCTCCTCTCCTTGCTTGTCTTTGTCTCTGTCTCCTCTCATTGCTTGTCTCTGTCTCCTCTCATTGCTTGTCTCTGTCTCCTCTCATTGCTTGTCTCTGTCTCCAGAGGAGATGAAAGGACTCCAATTATAACATCCACCACTAATTAACCACAACCCCAGGTAAACAGAAATCACAATAGATAGCAACACACATACCTTGGTCACATATTGGCGTTTCTAATTACCATAAACAAACTGAGTGGCACTTGAAGAGTGGCCCAAATGTTGTTGAAAGGTTACAAATGTCCAAACAACAGGTTGACTGGCTGGTGGCCTTCTTCTAGTTGTCCAGGGCTCAGCCATTGTCCCTGTCACTAGGACAGACATCTGACACTTCCAAGTGACAATTTACTTGAGCACATCACAAACAAAACATGCATTTAGAACCTTTCATCGCTGCAGGCCGCCAATCATATGTGCACTGCGTAGTTAACAGTTACCCTGCAATGGGAACTACCATCCATCCGTATGTTGTGCATTTTCACATTTCCTCTGATATGCTGACTTTGGAGTATTGTAAGTGCATAACCTCCCAGGTGCTGATGTCTACTTGCATCTTTCTGTTCTCTCATTTCCTTGCACCGACGGCTTCTGATCAAC
Source organism: Ridgeia piscesae (assembly GCA_025642075.2). NCBI lineage: Eukaryota > Metazoa > Annelida > Polychaeta > Sabellida > Siboglinidae > Ridgeia > Ridgeia piscesae. The sequence continues at coordinate 765,782 of JAODUO010000045.1, forward strand.
CAGCATATTTATGAAAACACAAAATAATTTATTCGGAGTTATCTACCTGTGTGTTCTGATGGTGTTTATGTGTCTTTCTGCTCTGTGAAACTGTTGAGGGATGATAAATTATCCATACAGTGACTGTGACATCCTCAGTGGACACTTTGTTGCTCTATAGTTAGTTTTATAAGTTTTTAGTTACGCTGTACTAACTTTTAAAACCCTACTTTGTCTTATTCGAATGCAATGATCCGGTTTCTTGGTTCATCGTTATTGAGTAAATGTTTTACCTCTCAAGAAACTTTTTTCTCTGAATATTTTGGCTGTCTCTTACAGCCTACTTTGTCTTGTGTTGTACAAATAACAACTTGTTAGTAAGAACAGTTTAACTATTACCATATTGATAAACATCACTAAACAATGGCAGTCATATGAGCGTTTAAGATAAACAAATTCTAAGTAGCATAGTATATTTAATTTAGGTCACCAATGTTTTTTGAAAAGGAAAGAACAACCAGCAACCACAAGCTCAGTGCCGTAGTTATTTTTGTAGCGTATGCGGCTTAATCATCAGACTTTGTTGTTGGTTTGTGCCAAATCATTGTTTAAAATGTTCAAGGCCTCTGGATGTTGTAAATATTTGTCCACATTAGAAAAAAAATTGAATGTAAATTAACATAACTTTATAATAACTTTATTGTTATATATATATATATATATATATATATATATATATATATATATATATATATATATATATATATATATATATATAATGTACATGTAGTTGCTCAACAACAGTAAAGTAATAATTACATAACTAAGTACATTACACAATGTAACAGTTGGAATTAAGCAACAGTGCTTATTTTCTTTATTCATGTACTACTAAAATTCTTGAAAAAGTGTATGATATATATAATGTATGATAACATATTATCAATGTGTTATTGATGTCTAGATGTATAATCATCTACATAATCGACTATGGATTAAAGAGGAATTATCCACATTAAAAACACTTCACCTACTAAAATGTATAAACAAACAACACCTGACTGAAATTATGTTACAAAACCAATGTCCAGGCACCGACACTTGGACTGCAACACAAATACAACTGCAAAATAAACACACTGTATAAGTAAAGACTATCGTTAGCAAACAAAACATGTTTTATTTAACCTGGAGGTGAGAAAATAGTCATTCTTAAACTATCACTGACATTAATAATACAAATACAAGTAATTGTGCATTTCCTCACAATTGCCTGGGAGTAATATGGGTTTACGGTTAAGTTGTATAATCCTGAACTAACCAATAAGGTCTGCATATTGTTGGCTTGTAGTTGGCACTTACATAAAATTATTATCTATAATGTATCTCTGACTGTCCGACATGCAACGACCCAGACACATCAGTAATAACACAGGCATGTGTTTAATATCAGTCACTTCAACGTATGTGAATAAAAATGTGCAATCAACCGAAACGCAAATCATGGGTGTACACTGTACACAAGTCAGCAGTGGCAATGAATAACACTGTCTGTGAAAAGAAGCATTACAAAGTATATCAAGCCACCAACAGACACATGTAATTGTATGTAATTTAATGTAAAACATGTGGAAGATGTATTCAAAGTTCAGGTACTCAGTGATACACCTGTATTAACTAACACCTGTAAACAACAAGGTACAAAGTCTAGTTATCTTCTGAGATTGGGTTCTATTATAAGCTATTTTCATATTATTGAATACCACACTGAATGCCAAATGTTAGGTAAATATGATCAAATAAGTAAATATTGTTCATGTTGAACATACACTAATGGTAGTTAAATATAGAATGTGACAATTAATTAGCTACAATTTATAAACCTCATTTCACCATTTGCTCTGAATACATATTGACAATATAATATTAGCCATATATCAGATGTGATATACTGGTAAACAAACTAAACAAATGACTGTGATAGTATATTAAACAAGTTGTGGTTCTTTAAAACTTAGTAGGACCCTATCCCTTCTCCTGCTCCAAAAAGACACCCCAGGGGAGGGTAGAACCCTCACCCTGCCACCCTTGGCTACATAAAGTGGTGATAAAACCCTTCTACTGCCCCTGCAAGCCACCCAGGGTGTTAACAGAACCCTTCCCCTTCCCCACCCCCAAGACCACCCACAGTGTTGCAGACAGCATTAAATTGAAGCATCCAGGATTAGATCAGAGACTATGTTTACCTTTCTTGATTACACTAATTAATCCCAGCAGGCATTATCCCTGAATGGATAAGTTATCTGCTCCAATATATGGATTATCCTCCCATTCCTGTGGCCTGCCAGCACGCAGAGGCTGCAGGGTCGCTCATGCATGACGCTCATTAGACCCCCCTCTCCCTGCTGACACCACTGATCAAGAAACATGTCAACATCAAAGACCCCCCCTCCCCACCCCACCTTCATGTCAATCTGCTATTAATCAGACCTGACACAAAATAAAATATATTTGCATCTCTTTGTGGTATAATAAGGGAACGTTGTGTTTACAATAACATGCATGAAAACAAGACAACATAAAACGGCTTAAAAGTGATCACGCCGCCGCACACGTTAATCGCACGTAAGAGGAAATAATTGTTATGCCTGCTGCAATGCGTGCCAAATGCTTAATGGAGGACAAAGACAAAATAAGGAATTGTCCAACCAAGCACGCTGCAATATCTCATTGTGTTGTAAAGGTTGGGTCTAAAAATACCCTCGACAGGTATGGATTCACGAGCGGAGTTTCACGCAACTTCTTCGAACGCTGTCGGAGAGTTGAAATGATGAGCACGTCACCACGCAGCTGATCAATATTCTGACATTCACGGTTAGGGCAAATTGCCTACGAGGCTTTGATTTTATTGCGTGCATCGCTTCATGAATATGAATTACCTATGATGCTCAGGAATAGAGTGGAAAAAAACCCCACCAGAAACAACGGCCTTGCCAGGAAGTCAAGTTGAACGATACAGCAATGTACTTGTCTGCAGATTTCTCGTGCTGCTAAGACAGTTGTAGCTCTCTAGGCAGTAGGTATCACATGACCTGGTGCAGTTACACTAATATGCGTAATATTTTTACAGGTGATGTATACAGATGGTAAAATTGTGTAGAGAGATATTAGGAGGAATTGTGAGAGGAGTGGAGATTGGGAGGGAAATAGAGAGGGAATTGGAGAGGGTTGGTGGAGACAGCAATGCAAGACACAGACAGTGAGTGGGAAGAAAAGAGAACTGAGACTGAGGATAAGTATCAAGACCAGTCAGCGTAGCCGCCCTGGGATAAGAGGAGTAGAACGACATGTAAATAACTGTTCATAAAGTTGTTATTTAGTAAAATATAAACCCTAAGTAGATAAGTTTGTATGTAACTATAACACAAAGTCCACTTTCTCACAGGTGAAAAAGTTGCATTCATCTTTTGTATATTAGTACAGTGTATATACATACATACATACATACGCATATAATATATATATATATATATATATATATATATATATTATATTATATTATATTATATTATATTATATTATATTATATTATATTATATTATATTATATTATATATATATATATATATATATATATATATATATATATATATAATATAATATATATACATATATACAATTGCATTATCCCCAGCAAGTATACCATGGAAAGTACAGATGCGTGCTCTGAATCATTCGTACTTCGACCCTATTGCTGTATTGGTCGCATTGATTCCAGGAACTAGGTCAACTTCCAAGAGCAGTTCAAGGAAATGCCTGTAATTATCTGTCTAGCCACAGAGATGGTAATGAGTTGCTACTAATGCTAAGTGCCAATATGTAGGCTCTGAGGGGGGAAATCGTAAATCCATCATTAATATTTACACCATTTTTTTAGATTTATTTTTAAATTATTTATTATTTTCTAATAGCTTTAGTAAAACAATCATAGATAACACATTTTAATGTCTTAAATTATTTAAATTATTTTATGCATACATATAATACAATGTCTAAATAATAATTATATATCTATGTCCTAATGTCTTGCATAATTTATTATCCATTCTAGCTTTAACAAGTGTATACTTCGTTATGTTTTTATGTGTCTGTGTCAATCTTTGTTATTGCCAAGACAAAAATAAAACCTTTATTATTGGCTGGGGTAGCCAACACTAATCGTGAAACATGTTTTGACGGGTCGATATGCAAGGGGTACTAATGCACCATGCATTCCATGGCTCAAATGAATGGGTAGAGCATTTAAAAATGTATCCAAGTGACCAGGTCACTCAGATGTCTCAGGAAGTATTCAGCCATATTTCATTTACTACACAAAAAGCCACCCAATTACACCAGTCCACTGTTGTCTCTGCCCGTGTACTCACTCACACAGATCAACGAACTTGGGATGAGTAGCTGAATAATTCAGTAGCTACACGAAAGCAATGATCCATACAGCTCTTGATTTGAGGCCGCGGATCAAAGCTTAAATGTCGATGCAATTTGGAAATTGCCGGATGTATCAATCTGACCTTACAACAAAGACGGGCAACTGGTAGTTTGCACAGAGTGACCAACAATGGTCATAACTTACCACAGCCAGGAGCCGGCAGCAGATAATCGTGTAGAGGTTATCAAATAACAGCTTGCGCTCACCGGTCAATCATCCCAATGAGTTTATTGATTTGTCAATCAGAACTGTATGTTTGGTTGTATGATGCATCTGCTGTCTTCAAGACAGTAAAGATTTGGCTCCCTGTAGGCCTGTTCATCAATATTGCACAGACGGTTGGTAGGAAAAACACAGAGTTGGTTGGTATAAACCAGCAGAATTAGTTGGTATAAACCAGGAGATTGGTTGGTATAAACCAGCAGAGTTGGTTGGTATAAACCTGCAGAGTTGATTGGCATAAACCAACAGATTTGGTTGGCATAAACAAGCAGAGTTGGTTGGTATGAAACCAGCAGAATTGGTTGGCATAAACCAACAGAGTTGGTCGGTATGAAACCAACAGTGTTTTGGCGGTGAACCAAAGAAAATTATTTCACTGATGTTGATTCCCAATATAGCAGTGTTTATTTATTCAGACTCTCTCTTTACATGTTATCAATACAGTGCAGTGTTTTGTTATATTTTAAATACATTTTAGTTGGTGCTTGATTTAAACTACCAGGGGGTAGTGATTCAATTATCCGTTGGTAAGAAACCATAAAGAAAACACCCCATGTACATCCCGTACTCCACTTAAAAGTCAGAGTATACTGTATAATCCGATACCGCAGTGCAATGATAAATAACTACAAGAATACGCATTTGAGGGTGTTTATGGACTGACGTACCTGTAGACACTCAGTGTAACTTTCCCACCAGTCTTCCTGAAGGGTTTTGTGACTTGGGAAGTAGCAACACTGCCATCACTTCCTGCCTTGTCCCACTCAACTGAAGCAGCGTAAACAAGAAGGTGTCACCAGTCGCCCTCAGTGCTGTGGTTATCAGGTGCAAGTACACTGGAGTAAGTGTGGTGTGGGGCCAGGCCTGAATATTTTTTGGTTGCCACAGTGCGAAGCCAAGCAGTATGCAAAGTACACAGATTCACAAACAGAGATCATGATGTGATCACTACAAGTTGCTAGTGTCTTTATTCTTGTCCTACAGTAACCATGATAAAATATATAACAATTATGCCTTATACTCAATCTGTTACAACACATTGAAACTCTTCTGTCTACTGGATGGAGGTAGTAATAGAAGTACTTCCTGTCAGAGCAGCAAATTCCAGTCATCAACAGCTATGCATGGGAAATAAATATAACAAACAGTTTCAACAGCTTTTTTTAAAGAAGGAGGTAAATACTGATGTAAATCATGAACAAGAAATCACACCAAAATACGGCAACATTTCAGAACCAGTCGCACATTTTTTACTGAATAGAAAGCGCCTACCCAGGGTAATCAGCCTATGATTGATCTGTTTATTTTGCAACATGCCACATACACGTATAGTGCTGCCACCTGTGCAGAAACCAACCGATGTGCAGAATCAAATCTGAGCCCGGATGTTTTAGGCTGGGTTCGCAGAACGAACCTCCGATAAACACAACATGATGCAGTCGGAAAACGCACCAAGAAACCGCGCCACATGCGCGGGAATTAATATCGCTGAATCCCTCTCTCGGGGCTCGCCGAACAGAAGTCTACACAGAAAAACCATTTTGCTAGATTGGCCTGTGCCTGGAGGGACAGACTGCATATAGCGGCCTGGCCCCATTGAGATACCTACCTCCTGGCTATCACCTTATATTATTTATAATGTTTAGTGGATCAGTGTCAGTTATTGACCAGCAGGGATAAACAAAGTGACCACACCAAGGAGCAAATACCCTGGGGGAGACATAATCTCTATTCCTCCATCTGTTGGACAGTCACTGACCTGTTAGGGTCAGTCAGAAGGGGACAGGCCGCTATACCATTTTCCAGTTGTCAGCCGGTTTTCAGTCAGGCATGCGAAATAACAATTAAGATTCTATCACAATGTTGCAAGTTGTTGCATGTTGTGTCTTTGAATCACTGGAGAGTTTTCATCCAGTCCTACGTGTTCTGTCAAGAGAAAACTGGACGTTACCTAAACCATCTGCATGGTCTCAAAACAGTCCCAAATAAAAATAACATACAACTGGTAAAAAGATGTGGAATGCAACCAATAATAACATATGGTTAGCTTATGTTTAATATGCTTTCCTGGGATTGTCCCAAATCAGTGTTTTGGGTGGTAATTATAAATGGCTACCTGTTGGTGCAGTGTAGAGACTGGAGCAGTCATTGGAACAAGTGTGTATACGGTCTCTAAGGGTACTTACTGTTTAGTTTAGTATAGACCATGTTATGGTGTCATATGTCATATTAGTCAACTATTTCATAGATGCAGCAGACTTTTTTCATTACGTTTGTACATTACATTGGTTCTTATTTTTGATGTTACAAACATTGAAGTTGTATCAGAGGGAGACAGACATTTTACTTATGATGAGCCAAAAAAGTATCCTACCTGGTACTTATTATTATTATATACCAAGTTTTTGAAGTGCTCTTTTCATGCGATAAAGCTTGCTCAAAAGCACTTTACATATTCAAAAAATTGAAGAAAAAAAGTGTCATTATAAAAATCTACAATGGATACCATTACTATGTCCTTTTTAAAACCAGCATCATAACTACATATACAAGAAATATATACAGATATAATATTGTTAGATATTACGCTATTCTTATACCCGCAATATCACTAACGATGTGAAAATGACAACAACACCAATTTGAATATGAAATTACAAAACGAGGTGTAGGAATTCCAGATTAAACTGACGTCTTTGCAATGAATCATGTTAGTCTAGTCCTACCTCCTCCATGAGTGACCACTAGAGATCACCTGGAAAATGAAGAAAATAAAACAGATAATTAAACCCAAAGTATGGGAATTATTTCCCAGTCTCGCTCCTAACTGCCTCCAAAGACCTGCTATGGCACTGCATCATCGAGAGATAATTTCTCAATCTTCTTGCGGAGCAAGCATCCAGTCCAGACACATAAAAGGCTTCTGGTCTTATAACAAGTCCATCCCAGGCATTTTTCCTCCTAATGTTCAGCATTACCAATCATTACCAGGGGTCTTCTCAAAACCACAGTCATTGGTGGCGATATATAAACTGTCAATTTTCTACGTGAAAACCAATAGTGACAGCATTATTGCTATCTACGTTGATGGCTAACTATTTCAGATGGTTTATGGGCACGTGAATTATGCATGAAGGTTATCAGGAAATGACAGAAAAACATCTCAAGATGTGTGTGACTTCTGAAGCGAGAGTTGATGGAAGATTATGCCGGAAAAAAACGGGCTGATTGGATTGACGAAAAAAGAACGACAAATGTATATTAATAAAAAGCTTCTCCAGCGCCTAAATCCAGTGCTGATTGTGTGCTCACTAATCCAAGCTCAGATGCATAATATACTATATTTGATCATTACACACGAGGTCTTGAACAGGGAGGCACAACATTTATCACTAGACTAGGGCCCGCTGTGCTGTTATGGTGGAAATACAATTCTGAAAAAAGGCGTAGTTCTATGCATAGGATAATGGTACACGTAGTTATATTTTCAGATGGTTTTAATGTGAAGGAATTTCATTATAGTATGGCACAGGCCACTACAGAGAAACAAAGTACAACTTATCCAGATGTGTATTATATGGGCCATACAGAACAATAATTCCTGGTTTCACATCAAAACTTTGTCAAAAAGTAAATGACTGCTGGGGCTTTTATCTTATGTATACAATACTCAAGGGAGACGCTAGTAAATATTAAGGGTTTATTCTCAATAACCAACAATTTGGTTAAGATTTTACCGTGTGTATTCTTTACAAGTTGCAAACCCATTTTCAAATATTTAGCCTGACACAATTAAAGTAGCCTTTTTCACTTTTTCCACAATCACTTATATTTAAAGGAATACTTATATTTAAAAAATAAAATATATAACTAAGGAGCACTAATTTGTAAATGTATGCACTGATGAGAGCGAGAATTTTTTCTATGATAAACTATGATATTCCGCGTAGCCAGAAACTGAGAAGAAATGAATATATTTAAAACATGTTAGACTATGCAAATTTTTATTATGTTATTCCTGAAACATCTGGAAATTGTTGAGCCTTATCTAAGTTGGAGGAGGGGGTAGCTCCATTGAGACAGGGCAGTTTAATCACCCCAATATGAGTCACCCACACTGGGGTATGAATAACTGCCAGTTCAGACTCACCAAGAGATATTTCCTCCTGTCAACAGCTGTGGGGAGAACTGACACATTCATAGGGGTAATTTGGACCCTCCCCTCTCCCCTGAGACTCTCCTCAAAATGGGTTGGATAAGACACTTTTCGTATGCATCATGCAATCTGTCTAATTTCACCTCGGGTAAGATCTCTGAAGTATCAAAATACGTTCATTAGTGCTCAGGTGAATAAAATTACACCTAATATCCTGAATTTAACGTTTTCTAATAATAAGTATTAATAAATTCATTAGTAGAAATGCATAATCTTCTGCATAATTTTCCAGAAAGAAAAAAATTCTTTATTACGTAATAAATGAATGAGAATTTTTTTCGCATAATTCTTTGAGAAAAATATCTTGATGTTCCATATAGGTCAGTCATCTTTGTCAAATGATGGTTTGAAACCAGGTTTGGTGATGAATTGTAGGCTCATCACCAAACTGTGGATGTTGAAATCACTCTTTGTTATTTCAACTTATCAGGATAATGTATTGGAATAAATAAACAGTACCTAACCAAAGCTGTGTTTGGATTACAGACTAATATTATGGGGTATGTCATAACACCCTGGGCAGGATTTAGCAGATGTTCCGTATCTCTACAACCTCCTAAGTCATCTCCAGTGTGTGTCAGGGTCTGATTGACACATTCCCTACTGCTATGTAACCCCCTCATCCCAACTCCCTAGAGGGGTGGACGGATGGGGGATAAACTCCTCAGGCGCCAAGTTGTCTGGGACTGAGTGGTCTAAATCCTGTCAAATGTAAACCTTGTCCACTCTACCTTATGGAAGGCATGGTCAAGCAGCTGGACATGCAATGTTACACAGTCAAACCGATGGTCATTTTGTACTGGACACAGTTGGTGCAGATGACATGTCTGTAACAAAGCAACAATGGAGATAAAGACACTGATATCTTTCTCACCCACCTGAGAGTCCACGTCTCACAAAGTGGATGAACACGTTTAAAGACTGTCATAAGACCTATTATTTTAATCTTGTTTTTAATGTCTAGTTCTGTATACCTTTGTCTCACTACATTATATAATTTATTATTACTATTATCACAGTAATATATTGATTTTAATTATCTACTAGTTAATATTTTGTCTACTTATTTATTATTCTTAACTGTTATGTCTGTCTTGATATTTTCAGGTCAGGTTTCTTTAGAATTGCAGTTATATCCCTTTTATTATTTATACATTTAATTAGCTCAGCAAGCCTATATATATATATATATATATATATATATATATATATATATATATATATATATGTATATATGTATATAAAAATTATATATTGTCTTTATATTTTTAGGTAAGTTTCTTCAGCACAACAATGTTCTAGTGTTGTATACACTTAATTATATTTTGTATCTACATTGTGCAAGGTGGTACATGACTGTAAATAGCCTTGAACTAATCAGGAAATGAGTGCAAAAATAAACTATACTATTATTACAATATATTGGGGGGTCATAATATCACAAAGCCCAAAAAATGCAGTGTTTCAAATTGTTGCTACGGACTGCTAGAAATGGACCTGTCATTGCCGGCAGATCTGTTTACCTGAACGCCAACCTGACTTCTCTGGGAAGTATTCAGCCATCTGCAATTACTGCCAGAAGACTATGTGTTAATAGACATCTACTGCTCTCTCTCTCTCTCTCTCTCTCTCTCTCTCTCTCTCTCTCTCTCTCTCTCTCTCTCTCTCTCTCTCTCTCTCTCTCTCTCTCTCTCTCTCTCTCTCTCTCTCTCTCCTCTCTCTCTCTCCCTCTCCCCCTCTCTCTCTCTCTCTCTCTCTCTCTCTCTCTCTCTCTCTCCCCCTCTCTCTCCTCTCCCTCTCTCTCTCTCTTCCCCCCCTCTCTCTCTCTCTATGTATCCAGACACTCAATTAAACAGCTGTGTGAACTGGAGCAATGTAGAGAGAACAAAAACACCAAAGCTTCTAAATGGCAGGATGAAGTTTCTTCGGATACACAAAGCGATGTTCTACCTATTGCGATGTGGAGACCCACTGTGTGAAGTACCCACTTGTGAAGTATTCACTTGTGAAGTACTCACTGTGTGAAGTACAAACTTTAGACAATGACTACCTGAATCATTCAACCACTACTCAAGGCACAAACCCCACAGAGAACCACAATGCTTCAAGTCCAGTGTAAAATTCCTCTAGTTATTTCAGATAATTAGTACAAACACATCAGCCAGGTCTACCATGTGCTAGACTTGTGGCAAGACACCATCAGATTTATGAACACAAAACACTTAAAAACAAAGCAAATTTATGTCAACCTATTTTAGGCAAGGGGGTCATTCATAGTGATTGTTGATATTTGTCTATATTGCTACATGAATGAAAGAGACAAAGAGGGTCAAGTGTCAGAGATATTATTTTCCTAAGGTGGTCTTAATTGTGTGGTGGCTGGTTTAATGAGGTGACCTTAATGCAAGGGTCGACTGTACATTAATTCAGGTGGGAGGTCTGTGACTATGTTCTGTACAAAGATGTAAATGTTGACAAGATGTGACTAACACCTAATGTTGACTCCAAGAAAAATTAGGTTTTTGTCTGTGTAAAAAATGGATGAATAAACCTACAAAGGAATTTATTGAGCTGCTGCTGCCAAATTTATAACTCAATAACATGCTTAATTCTTACAGACACACAAAAATGTTATTCCACTTTGAAAAATAAGGTGCTAATGACTGCAAATGTCATACTCCTGGCCACTTTCCTGAGCAGCCAATATCCCGTGAACATATCGAGGAGCCATAATTCAGTGCGCAATCAATGCGTGTTGAAAGGACTGAATGCTGGATGTGCTGTTTTTCGTGGGCCTTCATTTCCGGGGGCGTTAATATGCAACCATTTTTCAGCATTAATGCATTTCCAGTTTGCCTAGATGAAAGTTTCGGCACGAGAAAGAGGCAATATGGAGAGATGTGATTGAATCATCGGAGCCTGTAAGCCACGTAACGTCTTCTGAAATTACCCTGCATAGCACGGCATTTCTACATTAGTAGGTTGTAGGAAAACCATCAAATGAGCGAAAAGAGTAATTTGATGCCAGATGAAAACATAAGGCCTTCCAGAATGCATGCATACTTGTGTACAAACGTGTGTGTGTGCATGTACGCAGGCACGCACATGCACGCGTGCACACACACACACACACACACATCAAAGGGAGTCATATTATTGATTTTTTTTAGTTATAACATCTCAATATGAAACATTATCCAAATAATGTTTTTTTTACAATTGTTATCTTTCAATTCTAGTATTTTTGAAATACCCATTTTGAGTTTCACCCTATTATGTATACATATATATCAAGAATGTCAAATATATTTAATTTTTTATTATGGTGTTTGTGGTGACACTTGGTGGATTTGGCAACTCTGAAATATTATTTCTGCATTGCATATAATATATATTATCAGCTGTTGAACTATTGAGATGAACAATAAAGCTGATATCTCATAGTGGACCTATGCAGATATACGAGTTCAGACCTGTCAAATACATGACAATTAGTGGGAACACAAAATTACAGTATGTGTTGTATTTTATGGTACTGTATAATGTGTATACACACACACATACACAATACACATATGTACACACACACACACACACACACACACACACACACACACACACACACACACACACACATATATGTACACACACACACACACACATTCGTATACACACATTCGTACACACTCACTCGTACACACTCATGCACACACACACACACACACACACACACACACACACACACACACACACACACACACACACACACACACACGCAAACACCACACACGCACACACGCACACACGCACACACGCACACACGCACACACGCACACACGCACACACGCACGCACGCAAAACACACACACACACACACACACACACACACTCACGTAACAGTTTTACCACATTTGGACATATTCCTGAATAATACTGTCCATCATAGTTAAATATTTCCCAAAGTGGTTCCGACAAGGAAATTGACGGTTGCTCCCATTATCAGAAACAAATAGAAACAATCGGGAGTTAAACAAGGCTACAACTGCTGAATACAAAAGACATTATTGTCACCTAAGTCTATTGCTGGTGTGTTGTAACTTGATACTGTAGAAGACTCAGACTATTACGAATGTTACCTGCTATTTATACACACAAGTTTGCAGTTTCCAGAAAATGCACACTGCCTCAAAGGGTCATAATTACATGTTCAGGTAAGTGCCATTCTGTGATCTTTCTCCTTGGTTAGAGGTAGGGATGACTTATTAATCTCCTGGCAAGATCAAGGCAGATCAAAGACGCACCCCTGGGGAAAATTATGGGCTAAGGATATCCTGCTTCAGTCGAATTGTGAGGTTCTGCAGGTTATCACCCAATGGACCACTCCAGGTTACACTGTGGGGGTTGCAGATTAGTGTCAGGTGCCTCTTGATGGTAATGATCTATGTCCTGTCTTCATAGATTATCACCATAATTTGTAATTGCTGTTATATGTTTGGTGCTTATTTTATAGTGGGGTAATCTTGTACAAATGAAGAGGCCATCAACATCAATGTTACTGGTGTCAGTAGAGTCAGAATATTTATTGTTATTAATAAGGAGTAAGTTGTTTATGGTGTAATCTAATTATGTAATCTATAGCCAGTTGACTCATGAACATATGGTCCATGTTGTAGGTATTTTGTAAGGAATGGATGCTACAAAGTATGTTTAGTAAATATGTGTTCCTATTAATATAACACTAGCTTCTGTCCTGTCGTCTCAAGGAAGAAAAAGGAAAAAATAAAGCACCAGTTATTATCATCACAATTTTGTTTAATTCACAGTGGCGCCCTCTAGCTTGGAAGTTGATCACCATTCATATTCACCCTCTGATAATAATAATGCTAATTTTATCCAGTAAGTTAAACATATATCTGTAAATAACTGTGAATACAAGTTACTTTTAAACATGGTTAATTGGAAGATCAGAGGCAAATGGTCCAAGGATGTTGATCAATCAATCAATTCAAAAGCCCACCTAAAAACCATCCATCCATCCATCCATCCATCCATCCATCCATCCATCCATCCATCCATCCATCCATCCATCCATCCATCCATCCATCCATCCATCCATCCATCCATCCATCCATCCATCCATCCATCCATCCATCCATCCATCCATCCATCCATCCATCCATCCATCCATCCATCCATCCATCCATCCATCCATCCATCCATCCATCCATCCATCCATCCATCCATCCATCCATCCATCCATCCACCCATCCACCCACCCACCCACCCATCCACCCACACCCACCCAGAAAGAGGTAAGCAGACCTTGGCTCTTGGGAGGAGATAGAACAACAAACACCTAAAGTCAGCACATTAATTTATAGATGGACGACATATAAAAGACAGAGTTCAAATGCAACAGCTTCTGTACCAATGTCTCGCTATTTTTGGAAATAACCCACACGAGTTGTTTGTTTAGTGGCAATGGCTGCCAGGTTATATTTACTATCAGTAACGAAAAGTTCCACGGGAATTCTCATATGCACAAGGCTGCGTGTAATCTCATTATGTGTTTTTACAAATTCCCGAAGCTTCAGATGTGTGGCGCTGATTATATGTCCCGCACTGAACACGTCTGAACTAGATGTGAGTAACATGACTCATGTTTGAATGAAGTCATTAAACTAAATGAAGTATGACGCATATGTGAAATAAGTGACGCAACAATGTGTGGCATGATTAATGTCTCAACTAAGTGACTACACTGGATGGTGCAGTGCAGGACTCTTATCTGAACTAAGTGACTGGACTAGATAAGACATATCTGAACTAAATGGTTGAACTGGATGGTCAGAACTGATCCACGAACTAAGTGACTGAACTGAATCATATAGGATATATATATATATATATATATATATATATATATATATATATATATATATATATATATATATATATATATATATATATATATATATATATATAATATATATATATATATTATATATATATATATATATATATATATATATATTATTATATATATATATATATATATATATATATATATATATATATATATATATATATATATATAAAATGAACAGTGAATGAACTGGGTTACACAGGATACATAATATGAACTAAGTGACTGGAGTGGATGGCCCAGAGACTCATTCTGTACTAAGTGACTAGACTAGATGGTACAGGACTTATATCTGAACTAAGTGACCAAGCTTAGTACATGTAGCAATAAGCATAGGACTAACTGACAGCAGTGCTATATTCCAGGACGACATTTGTGGGATGACGTGCAGATGTTTCAGCCATGCATTTCTAAATGCATTTCAAAAGCCAAGTTTTAAATTGTTCCAATGTACATGTCATTAATGTTAGGAACCGGAATCAAGCAATTATTAAGCCAGCCAAATGTAATGTAAATAAATCAGATCTGTACCGAGTCCAGCAAGAAATATTGGTTGATCAAACAATTACATGTGCATTTGAAATGCATTTAATTGGCTGTATAAAAATCAAATGTTTGTGGTCGCATTGAAATGCAAATGTTTATTGATAATCCTGGCTGTATTTTAGTGTGCACTGTGCACGTGAATGCAGCCACCGACAAGGTATATTAGAACAGTTCTGTTAGTATTTGTTTATATGACACATGGCTGTATAACTACTGAAATGCCAGTCAGATACAGATCTTACTTTTGAAAACTTCTGCCTACTATGTACAGCATATGTGTACTATATAAAATAAGGAACATGACCATCATTGTATAATTGTGTGCAATATGCTGACAGATGCTATAAAAAACTCTCTTACTAGAACAATTTCTTGCATCCATAATTAATTACCCAGTAACTGTTGTTAGCCATGCGTGATAACTTAATCACCTAATTAGTAATGTTTCATTACTGCTAAAGACAGACGTTTTCCCAAGGGAAGTCATACTATAGATTATTACTATTTCCTGGCCACACACAGAGAGGGTAACTACAGAACAGTGCCTCCACCTGGTGAATGACAGGAAACTAGGACAAAGTGCTACTGGAACCTTGCATGGATAAAATTATCTAGTAATAAACCTAACATAGATCCATTCATTGCAAACTAATGGGTGGAGTTCATTTCAAGATAAATGTTACATTTAAAACCCATGGCTAAAGTTAGGAGGTAGAATGAATGATACATTGGACATTACTGAGAGAACTACTAGTAATCAGCCACAAGGGTTTATGGGTAATTTACAGGAAATAACCATAATGAACCGCTGATGGTTAGTCAGCGATGATGGTTACTCACTGCCAGTACTTAGACAGGATCACGTGGACACACAACTGGGATGATGTCATGAAATAAGAAATCATGGTGCAAACTTTGCACCAGCCGAGACAAATTTACGAACTCCGTATTCATTTTTTTCTGCACAACAAATTGCAACCCAAAATACCCGGAAATAATCCCAGTAATTTTGAGAATTATGGAAACTGGTTGTAGAGCACTGCATTATGAAGGCATTGGGAGGCACGAGGATCAGCCTATCTCATCGATGAGTCATAAAACGTCCATCTCTCAGGTCGGACGCCGTTTGTAACATTGATCCTGGCTCGGTCTACCGGTCAAGCGGCATTAATGGCGAGAAAGGCAAGGCCATTTCCGAAGAATTCCTACATAAAATACATCACAATACCACCACTGCATACTGATGGTTTACCGGGATTGGAAAACGTACCTAGTAACGATCGCAGGGATTGGGAAAATGGGAGCGGGAAGAAGTGAGAAGGATTATAGAAGAGCCTAAGGGTGATGCCTTCGTTGATTGTGCATAATCTGCCAAGGTTGTTTCTGCATGCAGCGCAGGGTGTCTTCAGCATATGACAGTTGTTAATGATCTACTAATTATTCGTTACTGTCTGCAAATGTTTGCGAGGTCCAGATTTGTGAACGGAAGTATTGTGATTACCTGGTACATATCCACTCACAAATTCATTGTGAACATTTGCAGACAATAATTGATAATCAAAATTACACGTGACCCTTGTCAAAGAATTTCAACACATTACTGGGGTGTGTGATGGAATGTGTGAATGTTCAACATGTTTGGCTTCCATTTCTGATAGTAGGTGACAGGTTACATCACTGATAGTTAATGACATTATGACATAGGTTTGTATGTAATGTATTTTAATATAATAATAACAATAATTCTTTTGAATACGATTTATTACATGCAACAGAGTAAAGTATTATCACATCACCTCTCACTATTAAGGCAGGATTGAGCAATATAACCTGATTATCAAGATGACCTGATTAGCAAGGTGATTGTATTAAATGGGCTATACCTTACTGTTATGTATATGAAATAATTAAGGACTTTCCTAGGGTGGCCTTAATTGTCAGGTGGCTGTAATATCAAGGGACTGTAATATGAGGTCCAACTGAACAATGAACAATGAAAATGCTGTATTTTCAACATCACATGATTATTGATTTATTCAAAATAGAAACTGTCACATTCACCACATTCTACAACCACAGTGAGAACACACTTGTAGTGTATCCGTTAAATATAATTATTCTCAATTCTTACCTCCGCCAACCTAGCAAAGTTATTGAGAAGATGCATCACATTCAGGGGTGGATTCAATTACATTTCTGAACCGCAGTTACACTGCCTCGTAAAAACTCACTTAGGTCACTTCAAAAAATCAATGACGAATAAAATTATGTCACTTGAAAAAAATCAATCACAAATAAAATTACGTCAGTTGAAAAAATCAATTACAAATAAATTTGTGTCACCTAAAATACCAATGACACATACAATTACATCACTTCAAGAAATCAATAACAGATACAATTATGTCACTTCAAAAAATCAATAAAACACAATTATGTCACTTCAGAAACTCAATTACACTGCTACATGAGAGATACGTTTATCATTACTGCTAATTTTAGACCAGGCACTTTCTGCTACGGCTGGCTGAAATAGAAATTATCAGTTATAGCAAACATAGCCTCATAAAAGTACTACTAGTTTTGTAATACAGTGCTACCTGTGAACAGCTACATTTTAATCAACCTATGAATACATCATTGCACATTAAAAAAGGAAGCAATGTTATTTTTTAACAGAGGGTTTTCTTATTATTCAGAAACCCCCCAAAAACCATGGTTACATAGCACTGTACTGCAACTGATGATGACATGTGACATTCAGTTTTACAATGACCGTTTTAGAAACCTCCTCAACATAATCATTCCTGTCTACTTCAATGCTGACTGTGTAGACACTAGACTAGACACTAGGAGCCTGAGTATGTTTAACTCTAAACTTACTGATTTTCCATATGAACAGTACACATGAAGTACTGTAATGTCGATATAGTTCAATGCCTTCCCTTTTCTATGTGCCATCTAGTGGGGAGAGTGGGAAGAAAATATTTGCAGAATTGGCAGGAGTATTTAAAATAGGTAAATTCTTCGGTATTTACTCTTGTTGTCTGATCAAAGTGCCCCACACTCCCCTACAGGGCAGATCTGTTCACACCATCATCACCGCTACTTCTCTGGGAAGCATTCAGCCATGCAGCAGTTAATGCACAAACACATGTCCACCACTGTCTACAGCCAAATAGTCATCCACACAGCCGGGTGAACTGGAGCAATGTGGAGGTAACTACCCCGAGGCTTGAGATAGCAGCACTCAAGACGATTCAAGCGTAGAGTGTGTACTGTGTAGACTGGGAGTTGGAAGCCCTAACCACAGAGCCAACGTGACTCACAAGTGAGTGGAGACAGAAAACTGTGGGAGTGGAAATGGGGAATGTAACTGTGATCAGCTTTGGAAAGGGAAGAACTCAACTCAAATCAAGGCTCCATATCAACATTAGGCCCACTCTGGGCTTTCAACGCAAAGATGACACCAGCACGGCAATCTTCTTAAATCTGATGATTCATTCCATCTTGTGTATTTACAAAGATGTCGATTCTATAAATCACTGACATACGCCGTCGGTTCAGTTTCTAAGGCAAATCTCCGTCCACTGTTGCCAGCCACTCGACCAAGTGTGCCTAGGAGACAACCCAAACATCTCAGTAACGAAATTCATAAAATGCTATTTCAGCGTGGAAATCGCATCGTTCCTCTGAAAAGCGCCGACTGTAAGTTGATTCTGTGGCAAGAAAGACAGGAGGGAGACGTTTTCCGTAAGTGGTCCTTCGACAAGTGGCGAAACCCCCGATAACGACGGCCACTCTGTCAGTGTGATATTGAATCAGTGGTGTTGATGTAGTTACGCGGCCACAAAGCCAGCCAGATTCACTTATTGTGTCATCTCATGTCCCACGTTGAGGTGATTTAGTGGCTTACAATGTTGACAACACGATCAGTACACCATACTGTAATCATCCAATCAGATTTCTTCTCAGTGTTGCTCAATAGTTCCGCCTATTATTCATCGGATAATACGCTGTGAACCCGAGACTTACATCACATTTACAGTATGGTGATGATAAATAAAAAATATTAAATATACCATATGTACCACTGATTGATTTATTAGCATTTAGAAAACATTCTTATTATTATGTATAGTACATTTTGTTGAAGATAATTATGCTAAGAGATTTTTTTCATGGGTAGGTTAGAAAGTAAAAGATCAAAACATGCAAATAAACACACTGTAAGTCAATAGTTATTAACATCTTGGCTGATTCTAGGCCAAAGAACAGACACAACTCCTATGCCATCCTTCAATGGTTATAAGGGCAAACTCTAATGAGACAAAGCCTGTTGCATTTGTCAAACAAGAAGGTATGAAAACATCTTGGGTAGGAAATGCCAGGTAGACTGTCTCCATTCATCCTGTCTTCTTTTATGTATGTTGGCTTCATGTATTATGAATACATATTCACACACGCATGCACACATGCATGCACCCACCCACCCACCCACACATACATACACATGTACATGCACACATGCATGCACAAACACAGGCACACACACACACAGACACGTATGCATAAACACACACCACACACAACATACACACACACCCAAATGCATGTACAAACACATGCGCACACACAAACACACACACACACACACACACACACACAACACACACAAACACACACACAAACACACATACACACACGCACACCCAAATGCATGTACAAATGCACGCATGCATGCATGCATGCATGCACGCATGCACGCACGCACGCACGCACGCACGCACGCACAAACACACACACACACACACACACACACATGTTGCACAATACAGCCAGTGTGTCACTTCTCAGCATTGACAAATGTGACACTTAGATTCAACACAAAGACAACGAGCAACATTCTCGTGGGACTGTAACTTGGACAGGAGATGATGACAAGAAAGACGTGTCGAAAGAGAATCAATGCAGAGGTATTGGAAGATGCCTAATCTATCTCCCTCTCGACACTGCCGCATCGATAGAGCGGACGTCCCCAGACGCACGTGACTTTGACAATCAGATTATCAACGTGATGTAGTGGCTTTGGTCTTTAGCGCACTGCCTGTCCTCTGCTGCATGCTGATGCATTCAAGCATGCATCCACATTCAGCAGGGCTGTGTGGGTGTGTTCTGTTTCAAACACATCCGCAAACTCCATGTATTCAGTGTGAATGTGTACACACATCCAGGGTTTCACTATAAGGAAATGCAATGGAAATTAAAAATAATTTATAGATATGAAGACACAGTGGTTGAAATAAAAAATCTAAATCTCTGGGCAGGGAGACTTGTTGCCTTAATATATATTATTCATCAACATTCACTACAGAATCTGATAGTCCCTAACTGTGGTGGACACCGTCGAAATGTGAACTTTTATACAGATTTGTCCATAGACCTGCAGTGCTTCATATGCACATCACTGTGCACAAACACAAAATGAGAATTTTTTTAGTTTTTGTAACTGAACAATATAATTAGTTTAGTCAAAATAGCTACTCACCGAGTTGGCCAAATGTTACTCATCGATGAAAATGGGTGTCACATGATTGTAGTATATTTGAGCTCATAATACATATAATATGTCAAGTGGCTTGTATGTGTGAGTTCACATACACACCTTCACAAACAGTTGTGACAGGCAAAATGTGTACTGTATCTTGTATAGAGCCCTGGCAAGTACGTACACACATGCATGCATGCATGCATGCATGCACGCACGCATGCACGCACACACGCACACACACATACGCATGCATACACACACAAATGCACACGGACACACACACAAACAGACACACACACATACATGCAGACACATACTCACACACGCAGACACACACAGACACACACACATACACACATACCCTCACACATGCATACACACTAATATACACATTCATATATATATATATATATATATATATATATATATATATATATATATATATATATATATATATATATATATATATATACACACACACACATACCCTTACACAACACACACACACATATACATTCATACACACATGCATACACGCACACACACATGCACACACAAACAAACAAACAAACAAACAAACAGACACACACACACACACACACACACACACACACACACACACACACACACACACACACACACACACACACACACACACACACACACACACACACACACACACACACACACACACACACACACACAACACACACACACACACACACACACACACACACACACACACACACACACACACACACACACACACAGACACACACACAGACACACACACGCACTATTCCACTACACAGATTTGTTGCATGCAGTCTGCGTGTATGTAGCTGCACTTGAGTGTATGCGCCAGGGCAGCCATGCGCCTACCAAGGCCGGGTTAACGCATGGCTAATGATCACTGCAGAAGTGCAATTATTGGAAATGAGCTTATGAAGACAGAGTAGTAGACTGTCACTTGTGACAAACTACTTGAGAGACTCAAATGACCAGATCCCCTAATCTCCCGTTCCAACACTGGATGAATGCAGCAATGACACGACAACATAACATATCTGTGCTCGTGACAAAATTGTGTTACGATACACGTCAGCACTTGATATCTGTTTCTTAGCGGACTCCCAGGGAAAAAAAAATTCACAGCTTTATCGTGGGAAGCTGCTATTTGTTTTATCTAATCGTCTTTCCATCCTGATTTCTGCTCATCTCCAGCTTCAAAGCAATGCAGAATTTCTCCAGAAATCATCCAGACATGTGCACCTTGTGTGGAGGAAATACTGAAATATAGAAACTGTCATTCACAGGACATCTACTGAACACCTTATGACATCAACTGAACACCCCCTTGTAACATTTACTAAAGACCCCCTCATGACATCAATGACATCTTCTAAATACCCCTAATGGCATAAGAGTATATTGAACTTGGGAACAACAGGCAGGAGAGCCCAAGATAGAGGAGGGGTCACAGTACTGACAACAGCTTAAATTGTTAGCTTTCATGCAGCCTTTGTACCCAGAAGTAGAAGTAAGATACTGCAATTGGACCCAAAAACATAAGATATTGCAAGTGGACCCCCAAAACATAAGATATTGCAATTGGACCCAAAAGCATAATATATTGCAACTGAACCCAGAAGTATAAGTGAGATATTGCAATTGGACCCAGAAGTATAAGTAAGATATTGCAATTGGACCCAGAAGTATAAGTAAGACACTGCAATTGGACCCAGAAATATAAGTAAGATACTGCAATTGGACCCATAAGTATAAGTAAGATATTGCAATTGGACCCAGAGGTATAAGTAAGATATTGTAACTGGACCCAGAAGTATAAGAAAGATATTGCAATTGGACCCATAAGTATAAGATACTGCAATTGAACCCAGAAATATAAGTAAGATACTGCAATTGGACCCAGAAGTATAAGTAAGATATTGCAATTGTACCCAGATACATGTATAAAGTAAGATATTGCAATTGGACCCAGAAGTATAAGTAAGATATTGTAACTGGGCCCAGAGGTACAAGAAAGATATTGCAATTGGACCCAGAAGGATAAGTAAGATACTGCAGTTGGCCCCAGACCAGGAGTAAAAGTAAGATATTGCAATTGGACCCAGAAGTATAAGTAAGATACTGCAATTGGACCCAGAAGTATAAGTAAGATATTGCAATTGGACCCAGAAGTATAAGTAAGATACTGCAATTGGACCCAGAAGTATAAGTAAGATATTGCAATTGGACCCATAAGTATAAGATACTGCAATTGAACCCAGAAATATAAGTAAGATACTGCAATTGGACCCAGAAGTATAAGTAAGATATTGCAATTGGACCCAGAAGTATAAGTAAGATACTGCAATTGGACCCAGAAGTATAAGTAAGATACTGCAATTGGACCCAGAAGTATAAGTAAGATATTGCAATTGGACCCAGAAGTATAAGTAAGATACTGCAATTGGACCCAGAAGTATAAGAAAGATATTGCAATTGGACCCATAAGTATAAGATACTGCAATTGAACCCAGAAATATAAGTAAGATACTGCAATTGGACCCAGAAGTATAAGTAAGATATTGCAATTGTACCCAGATACATGTATAAAGTAAGATATTGCAATTGGACCCAGAAGTATAAGTAAGATATTGTAACTGGGCCCAGAAGTACAAGAAAGATATTGCAATTGGACCCAGAAGGATAAGTAAGATACTGCAGTTGGCCCCAGACCAGGAGTAAAAGTAAGATATTGCAATTGGACCCAGAAGTATAAGTAAGATACTGCAATTGGACCCAGAAGTATAAGTAAGATATTGCAATTGGACCCAGAAGTATAAGTAAGATACTGCAATTGGACCCAGAAGTATAAGTAAGATATTGCAATTGGACCCAGAAGTATAAGTAAGATATTGCAATTGAACCCAGAAGTATAAGTACGATATTGCAATTGGACCCAGAAGTATAAGTAAGATATTGCAATTGGACCCAGAAATATAAGTAAGATATTGCAATTGGACCCAGAAGTATAAGTAAGATACTGCAATTGGACCCAGAAGTAAAAGTAAGATACTGCAATTGGACCAGAGATATAGGTAAGATACAGCAATAGTTATATGAGATGAAGATTCCCAAAAGCAGCCAACCAATAAACAGGATACACACATCAACAAACCAAGACAATTTCACTTTAATCTTCCTCCCCCTGGAAGAACCCCGACCAATGGAGCTGAGCAATAAAACAAAGTAATTTGCTGTATGATGATAAGCCAAATTTGGCGACTATCTCAAGCTGAAGCAATTCTATTGACAAAAAGTCTGCCGCTTAAAGGTTGTGCGATCTTCCTGCAGTTTTTCACTGTGCATCAACCACTGCAGGACGACAGCTTTTAGATCTGTTGAAATAGCTGCACGATCAATACTTTTACCAATTCCAATTCAAGGGGAGATTTCAAAAAAATCTGGCTAAGTACATAACAGTAAATGAGAGGGTAATTGGAAGAGAGGACGATCTGTGCAACATCGAGTTTAACTGTGGGAGAGAATGTTAAGGTTGCTAGGTCAAATTAGGGAGAGAAAAGGGGACACAAGACTAATGAGTCCATACGGAAGCCAGTATAGGATTGTTTTATTTTTTCAGTAAACACATTTTTAACTAAGTTCACCAGAAATGCTATTTCTATGATATGCTGGCAAAGTGCTGATGGTGTTCAGTACATGCGTGACCTTTTATGTGATCTTTGATGTTAAAAAGAAAATGGCACTTTATATTCACAGAAACTGTACAAAGGGTGGAGTAAATGTATTCATATTAATTATTAATAACAATGACAATCCCATCTGAATTATATTATTATTATAAGGATTGTTATTATAAATATATTGTTTTGTGAATTTGGGCAAAACATATAAAGAAATAACCGCAATGAAACTGGGTTTATTATTAAATATAAATTTCTGTGAGATGATTTCAGATGTTAAACCATTTTCATGCGGGACCTAGCATGTCGTACTGGATACTAGAAACGTTAACATTGTCAGGAAAAAAACTAAAATATGACCAACGAAAATATTAACTGTGACAGCAGTTTTAAGCAGGTACCTCATGGGTAAATTTTCTCTGAGAAAATGTCAAGACCCATGGGTAAATGCCGTTGTGTAAATAGAGCACATAAACACGGCAACTATCTTACGCTTGTATCTCATCGCTCATATACTGTGCAGACCTGTTTTCGTAGAAATGGCAAGACATCACACAGCAACTATGTGTGGCAATCAACCAGCGTGTAATGAGTTTCTCTCCGGCGTTTCTCTCGTGACAAATTATCACACCCAGAGTGAGGCTCGACGGGTCACAGCATCTCATTGGGAAGTGTAGGAGCCTGTCTTTGTGTCATCCTTTACTGCAGTTTAACCATCTCTTCATCAACACACTCTCATGAGATCTCCCAAACACCCTCTCATGACATCTGCCACGCATCCTATCATGACATCTATCGAGAAACTCTCATGACATCTACTATAAACCTCTCATGATGTCTAATAAACTTCCATGTTATTTACCAAACACCATCTCATGACATGTACCAAACCCCCCTCATACCTAACCCCCACACATCATCTCACTGTGTGCGAACCCCCCCACCAGTAGAGCAGACAGGGTTCTGCAGCCTAAGTAACGTATTACGTCTTAAACATTATGTAACACTATTACTCAATAATTCTGGTCATGTGACTTCCAGTTGGACTCTTAGCAGCACCAGTATTTACAACTAATCTCATGAAAACCAGAGACAGCTGAAGCTGCTGGAGTATATCACCCAGGCACTGGAAGGTTGTAGGCCTGTGTGTAAATTACAAGGCACTATCCTAGAAGAAAAGGTGTCTACCTTGGCAGGGGCATCAATCTGGTTTAAAAAAGGGGATAGGGGACCGATATATACATAGCTTTATGCAGAGACCCGTTCACCCATCATTTGGACGGGTAAAAACCGCCGTGGACGGGTAGAAATATGGGTGGATGGGTGAAAAATTTAAGGACCAAAAAAAGGCTTCCATAGATATTGTCAGTTATGCCTCAAAAGTGAGTGTAAATGGTGTCACATGTGTGTTTGTAGTCCATTTTATGTCATCAGACACATTTAAAGTTTGTAAATTGGCTTAACAGTTAACATCCATGTGCCATGTTTCCACTAAAAGATGTATGACTGGCAATAATTTGGTTCTGCATAAAGCCCTGAATATATATATATATATATATATATATATATATATATATATATATATACACATATATACACAAAAACAATTGAGGGGTAGACTTTGGACCCATGTAACTGCTTGCCTGGTTACAGGGGTGCCTGTGTAGGATTTGATAGGTAGTGACAGGGCGACCAAAATGTTAATCATCTGTAATGATTGCTAGTGCTAATTAATATATGTTAGAGTCCGGCATGATGAATATTTACTGGACTAAGATAAGTTGTGAGCTGCGGCCAACCATGCAATATATCTAGTGATTTTGCTCTTCATGTCACTATCAGGTTTATTAATTTAAGGGCTTTTAAGATAGGGGAGTGATCAGTCTCGCTAAATGCCTGCAAATTTCTTTTCTGAACTGAAAAAGGGGGACATTTCCTATGCTGTCCCCCAGGCTGTGCTGTGCCCCTCTCATTCCCCACTGATTGACACCCATGTCATACAAAACAGGACCGAAAACTAAGATTTTACTTTAGCGATGACTAAAAAATATGTTGAAACGCAGCAATTACAACTGCTGTGTTATAGATTTTCAAGATTTATTTGCACATATATGATAGTAATGTTTTAAATATTACATGAGCAGTTTATATTCCAAGATCATACATTAAATTTTGTTTTTACATATGTGCTAAAGTAACCAGTAACACAAGAGACTGATGAAGCAAATTATCAAAATCAGCAACTTTAAAATAAAAAATGTGTGGATAAAATATGCTAAAATATACCATTTCAACATTCCATGGCACTGACCTTCTGAAATTTGCATGTACTCGACGCATTCCTTGGTCATTTTCTGGATGAAGCAGTTCATCACCTCAGTCTCTAAGTAGCGATGTCATCAAATGTTGCTGACACGTCACATTCCTCGACTAGCATGCTTCTTCTCGACACTGCCTATCTCCCATCTTTCTAGCGCCATGAGACGCAGTGCTATCGACTTCGACGTGGTTCCGTCATAAGTGCGGACTGCCTAATGACAGCCTGGCTTGCCAGCGGCGAGCTGAAACGACTGGTTCGTGGGACGCATCGGACGGCGACGGCTAATCAAATGAGGCGACGTGATAGCGATCTGTTTGTCAATGCGCACCCAGTGAGTGCATAACCAAGATGAATCCTCTCCTAGGACGTCCACAAACCCTCATTCACAGGCCGGGGATTGCACACAGGCCAGTCGGATACACCGGGAACTCGGGAAGAAAATCAATCTGCGCAGGAACTATACTCTCATAATTATTATGCAGCTAACGCACTTAGACAAGTCGAAATGACGTCTTGGTGATAAATGTCACGTTGATGTAGTTACCATTTGAGATGGCGCTATATGTGTGTGTGGTAAATACTATGCTACAGTGAAGTAATGCATGCTCCCCAGATGGATATTTGTCAAGGTGCAGTTAACAAATTTGTCAATATACAATTTTAATATTAACCAAGATAGGGACAGATCACATGCCTTCTCATGTCTCCAATAAAAAATTTCATGGAATTCATGAATTTAACCTAACACGACACCGTTTTCAGACATACAAATTTACCATAATTATTTCTGTCAGTTGCCGAATATAATTAGGCAATAAATCTTTCCTCCATTTGTCGCATAAAAAGGTGTCGATTTTCAAACGAATAAAAAAGTTACCTTATCATGTGATTTGCAAAATTAACCAAACAGAAAACACAATATAGCTTTCAAAAGCATCAATTATCTACCGTTATTCCAGCAGATTCTGGGGTGTAATTAGGTAATAAATCAAGTTTTTGCTTGCAACACTCAGAAAGGGGAAGTCTTCCATCTTGTAATGCCAGTGAACTTCTCAACAGGAGAAATTCCTCATCCATCTCTTCCAATCCGAGTTCCAATCCAGCCTCCCCCACTGCTGTATGATCGCTCAAAGCCTCGACCTAAGCCTGATCAATCAATTGTAATCAAATAGATATTATAATTGTGTCAACCCAGATGAATGCTCAGCGTAGACTATCATCTAATTGCCACTAATTAATTATGCAGTCTAATTAGGTAAGAGCTCAAGAAGAGCCAGGTGACAATGTCGTTTAAAAAGCTTCATGTCAAGTGACCAATTGACTTAATAGGACATCTCAATAAACATTCTAGATCTAGCAAAGATGACCAATGCCATTATATCGTGTAACACAAGAGTTATGTGTGTATGTCAATATGATGAACATATCTCACTCTTGAATTTAACATACCCTGTTACTGTTACTGGTAACATTTTAGTTTTAAAATAGTTGAATTTTGCTATATGTATTGAAGTAGATTTGCCTCTAATTACTTTTTGGTATAATATATATATATATATATACATACACATATATATATATAAATGTTGACATCATTGTTCACACAAATATGCATACGCTATGCATGTTGCACACATACAAGCATGCATGCACACATCCGCGTATCATCATTACGTATCGTATCGTATCGTATCGTATCGTATCGTATCGTATCGTATCGTATCGTATCGTATCGTATCGTATCGTATCGTATCGTATCGTATCGTATCGTATCGTACACACACATGCACACACATGCACACACATACACACACACATGCACACACATATACACACATGCACACACATACACACACACACATACACACACATGCACACACATACACACACATGCCCACACAGACTCACACATGCACACACATACATCACCTGAGCTACTGTTAAGTGTACCAAGCTAAACATAAGTTTGAACACAAATCCTTCCAAAGATTCTTCATACACAATCAACAGAAATTGTGACATTCTGATAGAACCAACAGAAACTGTTCGTCATGACCAAGACCTCGAGCAAAGACATAACATCTCGGCGGCCAATCACACATCAGTCATTCAAGCGCTCAAAACAACTTTTGTTCACTGCATGCAAAACAGAACACTCAAAACATGATTTCACATGCAGTCCCCATCCACAAAAGCTGTCCATTAGTAAAACGCAAAGTATAAATTATTCATGCCCTCTGCCACAGTGCTAAAGCTCGCCCGGTGTGCACGCATTCAAACGTGCATTAGTGCAGAGACGTGTGTGGCCAGTGCCGTACAATCGGCTAATGCATTTATTTATGTCACGTTTAAGTGGTGACGAAGATTCTTACGCAAAATTAGATGATGTGTGAAGAAATTACAACACTTGAAGGGACGTGTTTGGCGGTCATTTAATGCACGTTCCACAATGCGTGTCTATGATGTGATGTGTAGCAACAAATGCTGTTGATGAGTCAATTTGCATTTGATCTGAGTAGTTAGACGTTTTGCTAAAGAGGTATTTATTTTTGATATAAATGTTTACTACGACAGACGTTCTTGTGAAACAAATATATGCAGGGTGTTGTTTAGATAGAAATTGTTAATTACCTGCCACATGACCTACGATCCTTTGTGTTTAGTTTAGTTTCATTCTGTGACTTTACGACTTATTGTGATTGTTGTGATAATGATTTAGGGAAGTTATGAGTGTGATGATGATGATGATGATGGTGATGATGATGATGATGATGCTGGTTATGATGACTGTGGTGATGATGATGATGCTAATGTCTGTCTGGCTAGTTACAATTTGAAGAATCGTTTCTGTTACAATTCACAGATCTTGTCAAAACTCAAAGAACATGTTACAATTCAAGTAGTCTATTACAACTCAAGGAGCCTATTACAACTCAAGGGGTCTGTTATATTTCAATTACCTGGTAGTCTGTTATAACTCAAATAGCCTGTTACAACTTAAGGAGCATGTTCAAATAAAAAAAAAATGTTACAACTCAAGGAGTCTATTACAACTCAAGGAGTCTATTACAATTCAAGGAATCTATTACAATTCAAGGAATC
This sequence comes from Ridgeia piscesae, assembly GCA_025642075.2. NCBI lineage: Eukaryota > Metazoa > Annelida > Polychaeta > Sabellida > Siboglinidae > Ridgeia > Ridgeia piscesae. Next base: position 795,845 of record JAODUO010000045.1, read on the forward strand.
TATTACAATTCAAGGAGTCTGTTACAATTCAAGGAGTCTGTTAGAACTCAAGGAATCTGTTACAATTCAAGGAGTCTATTACAACTTAAAGAGTTTATTACAATTCAATGAGTCTATTACAATTCAAGGAGTCTATTACAATTCATGGAGTCTGTTACAATTCAAGGAGTCTGTTACAATTCAATGAGTCTATTACAATTCATGGAGTCTATTACAATTCATGGAGTCTGTTACAATTCAAGGAGTCCGTTACAATTCAAGGAGTCTTTTACAATTCATGGAGTTTGTTGCAACTCAAGGAGTCTGTTACAATTCAAGGAGTCTGTTACAATTCAAGGAGTCTGTTACAAGTCATGGAGTTTGTTGCAACTCAAGGAGCTGATTTTAACCTACAGAGTATGTTACAACTCATGAAATGAAAACGTTACAATTCAAGGAACCTTGCACAATTCAATGTTTCTGACATGTTACAATGACAAGATCTTGGTACATAGTTCTTATGGAACTCATTACAACTCAACAGCGCTTTATGCAGGAAAAAATTATTGCCAGTCACACATGTTTTGGTGGACACATGGATGCTAACTGTTAAGCCAGTTTACAAACTAAAAATATGTCTGATGACCAGAAATAGACTACAAACACACATGAGATACCATTTACACTCACTTCTAAGGCATAACTGACAATATCTATGGTTTTGGAGGACCTTTTTTTGCTCCTTAATATTTTACCCGTCCACCACCCGTCCATCCACCCATCCACATTGGTTCTTACCCGTCCAAGTGACGGGTGGACGTGTCTCTGCATAAAGCCAAGGAGCCTGTTAGAACTGAATGAGTCAGGGCATTTAGAACTCCAGGAGCCTGGGCTGAAAGAACGCCATGGTGTGACCCAGTAGGAGCCTAGGAGCCCAGCCAGGCCCAGTTAGAAATCAAGGAACTCGTTGACTCTCCCTCGGTGCTGAAGACCTCTGACAGTGACAGATTGGCAAACGTTAGAGAAATGGAATGAGCCAGAGTTGTCAACATATTGAGAAGTCAGTGATGCAGTTTGACAGCACCGTGGCACGTGTTGGGGACATGTAGGGGACACAGAGCTGCTAAAGTCATCACTCTTGTTGCATCATCAGGCTCCAGCCCCAGAACTCAGCGAGAGGTGTGTCCCTGCACTGTGTTGATTGTTGCCTCTGTGGGATGGTGTCACAGAGAGAATGGTGTGGCGTATGGGGCGTCAATATAGCGTGCTGTGTCAACAGACTCACTTATTAAGGCAATATTCCTTATTACACAACTAATAAATTTCGATTCACATCAATGTTTCGACTGTCATCAGCAGCCTTCGTCAGAAACTGTATCTTCACTGCTCACAAGAGGGCGTGGTTAGCAGACTGTCTGACACGGGATTTAATCTGTAGCTCGCCTCATCTACCGGCATGTTCGTAGTTGGCGCAGTTTTCCTAATCCAGATGGCTGCTTTAATCTAACATGCACACCTTATCCACCACATTTGTACCCTCTCTGTTATGTCTGTCTGCATGGTCTGTTATTGCTGACTTGTGTTCAATGTTTGTCAAGCATTTTATTTTCTCTTGAGTAAAACATCTAGTTGTCATCATTTCAACTTCTTTCTTGTGAAGATTTTAAATTTTGACTAGATTTTGCACTTTTTAAATTTATTTCTGTGGCGACACTGCAAAAGACAGAGTACACTGTATGTCAAAAATAAATGAAAACAATGTAAGTTATAATGCAATCCAACTTGAAAGAATACAGTCTTTCTTAAAATGATTACTACCGACATATTAATTCATACGTGCAGTAATGTCATTATTTTGCACATTAACTCATACGAAATATCCAGGTATTTGTCAGGTTGTCTCTGATATGGTAACAGGTTCAGTTCCTGCAATAGATGGCATCTAAGACGAGACACAGCTGGTTTGTTTCACTCTCTGACTCTGATGTGCCTAATTTTTGTCTTATGCTCCAGTGAAGGCCATGATTAGTTTTCTGAAGTACCCAGACATTATGCTCTGTCTACCGTGCTCAACAGAATCCAGTAAATCAATCAGTGTATGCCATTAGACTTGTAGAACAAATCGCTAGCTGTAACAGTATAAAACATCCACTGTTGTGTACCCCTGTTGCAATGTCGGTACCATGTAGCCTGTGGACCAACTGTGGGCCACAAAGTCATGTCATGATATATGCATGCAGGCAAATGAAAAGCAAGATTGCACACAATGTCTGAATTTTGCTGGCACCACTGCAAAACTTTCAGAAAAAAGCCAGCATAGCAAACCAATGAACATCCAGATTCATCCGTGTGCGATTTTGCATTTTTTTTCAACATCATTGAGAACTCAATCTGGTGAATGTTCAACTCAAGGGATGACAACATCTAATCAAAGTTGAACGTTCAACTCGAGTGATGATAACATCTAATCGAAGGACACCAGATTCTAGCTAGTTTATTAAAAAATTCCACTTTTGAGATAAAATTCCCGCAGTGAGAGACAACTGCAGAACATCAGCACAAGATTCCAAGAAAATGAATCAACTATAAAGGCTGGACACATACGCAGCATTCGTTGTGTTGCTGATTTACAAAAGCTCACAGTTGCTCCTATTTTATAGCATGTTCCAAACTGAACTCACCCCAGAAGCTATGCATTTGAAGTTCAATCTGTAACACTCTATGCTATACTTCGACTTGAAAGAGTATACATACTGGCATTTTGACTTTATCCATATTTCATGCACCAGGAAATAACAAAATAATATGTTCCCATAAACATCATTCAATGGGTGGAGAGACACTGTATGTGATCCTGTGGACCGGAAACATGGATATTACTTCTCCGCCTGCCCTCAGGATGTTACTCATAGAAACTTGATTCAAGTACAAATATTGGACATTTGGTCGTTACGATAATGGCAATGACACAGTCGACCATACAGTGCTAAATTACCGTGGTAGCTCTTTGCAAGCAATACTCCACAGATCCATAACTGTTGTAATTTCACCCTTGCTGGAGTCTGCCAGTGCCTCTTATATGACTGAGGATAATGGGTGCTTTTGTGGCAGTTCCGCAGTGACTACTGAATGTAATGTCCATCACGTGGCAATATATCTAGCAATTCCTGGCTGAACTTTGGTGTCTACGTTGGACCATGAGCCATGACCGGTGCAATTTCCCACCTCAGTCTGTGTGTGTGTGTGTGCGTGCGTGCGTGCGTGCGTGCGTGCGTGCGCGTGATGTAGAAATTTGCTGTTATGTGCCATTATCCGTATAATTACAACTATAATGCAATATATCATCATAAATAAATACATATTAATTAACTGTTTAATTCAGTTGTTAAATACGTCTTAATTGTCATACTGTCATCGTGTTTATAAAAAGTAATTATGAATGATCATGATGCTGTGACATTTAATTGGCAATGAAAATTAATGAAAGGGACTCTAATTGAACCCTTTAATTTTTTTTAAACTTAATTACTTACCATCAAAGTAGCTGACAAAACAAACAAAAATGCATAATTCTAATTTTCCCTGAGCGAAAATAGCCGCGTAATACCGTGAGTGGCGCCCTCTAGTTTGGATTTGAAAACTAGAAACAATAATTATTAGCCTTATTTGTCTGGCCAAACAGCTGGGAAAAGAAACGCTGCAAAAAGGCTGGAGTCTAAAGATTTAAATGTATACAATGTCAGGAAATCATGGAACCAATGCAACATGAGAACCAATACATAGTCATCCCCGACATAGCCATGAATGATAAGACCAAGATTCAAGAAGAAGATAAGATAAAGAGAGACAAGGCGACGTATTTTGATCTCACATTTATTATGCAATTTTTTCTCGTCGGCAAGATAGGTGCCATAATTAAATAGCTTACCTTATCCACCCATGAACTGTCAATTACGCATACGTGACACGAGCAATATTATAGTCAAACGACAAAACGCCACATCGTTCGTTAGTTCTCCCGTAGTCCGCATGAGCTTGCTCATCTCCCCACGGCGAGGCGCCACTATATAGTATGGAGCATCTTTACTACCAGGTGTCGACACAATTTTTATTGATGACGATTATGTCACTATGTACTTTGTTCGCTAAAAATCACTGCTAGCGTCTATATTAGTAAATGCAACAAACAAATTAAATTGCGTATCTATTTTATAATAATTATGAAAATTGAAACGTGAAAACAGTCCAAATCAAAATCGGTAAAGTACTTTTAGAGACTATATTTTTGAAAAATAAAAGAAATTTTTCAAATTGTTGGCCTTTCTCTGTTATTACTTAGTTATCTCATTTATTTTATTATATAATTTTTTAATGTTTACTATTTATTATTGTAGTTTTAGGGAAGTTATATGTAAAGTACTTTGGACACATTGGATATAATGTGCTATATAAAATAAAGATTGTTTTAATTATTACTTTCATCAGTAGCAATGCCCTGAACTAAAACTAGGATGTGCTTACAAAACAAAAAACAGTTGAATAAATTAAAACTAAAAAGATGTATCCAATTATTGTCAGACATTTTGTACATTGATCGATTGGTTTTCCTAGATTTCAAACTTATCACAAACAGTAACATTTAACGAATTTGGGTCCTATTTCTCCAGGGTAATTCGACAGCGCTCAATAAAAACTTTGTTCAGTGGCACCATTTCTTTGGGTCTGCTTTTTTTGCAACAATTAGAGTGTATTATACGACTCTTTGTAGGGTAATTTTAAGGCACCTGCCGCACGACGTTGCACGTAGACCGTCTTCACTGGGCCACTTTCACAGACGGCCTACACACACTCTGTCTGTTTTCTAGCGTATTCTTCAGCTGGTGTAGCAGGAATACATCCTAGGAACAAACAACAGCTGCAATCAGTCTTTCTCGTCTTAATCTCGGCCAGAATCCTTAGGTTCATAGGGTTCCCCGCGTCATATGGTGAACTTAGTCCTACAAATCGTAGGTCATCCCTCGGTACAGTCAACTTATTTGTGCAGACACAGGGTGAGTATTTGTTAGCACCCTGCACGGAGAATTCCAGGGCTGTAGAAGTCTTCCAACATCCACAGTGAGTTGGCCAAACCTGGAGTATCTCTGCTGGCAACTGGAACTTGTAAGCACTAGAACTGTCTTGCACGTGGTGTGAACAGCTGTTAGAAATACAATTGGTAATTATTTATACAAAATTACATGAAGAGAATGTTTCCTCTCATAGGTCTCCCAAAATAAATTCCATCTTCACACACAGGGATTCTTACATTTATGTGCATACAGCTGTACCAATATTAGAAATTGAAGTTTGCGGGGAAGAGGAATGCCTTCAAATGTCCTCAACAGTATAGCTACTGACACTTGTTTTCTGAACATGAAGATGACACAGTGATCTATCACCATAACAAATGAAATCTATGCAATCTTGTGTTCCTGTGTAAAAATGTTGCCCACATTTATTAGTACTGATGTGTGGGAAGTCTATAATTATCAAAGTTCCATCCTTTCTAAGTCCTAACACACAACATTGCTATTGTTGCAGCGAGTCTTACGAATATTTTTTATATAAAGTTTATTCTTCCAGGTGGAGTCAGACCACATTTGCATTTTCCATAGGCGACCATTATAACGTTTCCTTCATTTCCAACTAATCTTGACGAGCTCTGTTATTGACAATTTCACAACATGTTTACCCTCCATAGACAGAAGTTCTGTGAAAAATTTGTGTACTTTTAATACCTCAGGCTCCCACAAACTCGTTTCAAACCTTACACCCCACCCTGCACCAACTGACAGCTGTCATAATTTGACAGCTCTGATGCCACGCTACACGAAAACATCATTTCTAATCACTCCACACTACATATGTGCTCACAGAAATTCAGACAACCTGCATAATGCTGCTTTTAAAGGGTACTCTTTGGTCGGGGAATGGCGGATGAGCACCTTATTGTGGTCTTACATCAGGGCTTCTTTGGGAGAGCAAGAGGGAGAGAGGGAGGCAGCGCGAGAGTGACCTACCAATGAGCTCCCCATTCCACACAAAGCAAGACACAGACAAGCAGATACTATATACAATGACGTTTAATGGCACTGAAATGCTAAACATACAGTTGCGTTAACGCATGGCAAATGAAGGATTATATGCCTAGCTTTGTCATCACACTATGTGCAATAAAACTACATAATTACATGATGATAATAATAATCCTGTCTTCGTTCACCACATCTTCACCACACCATATATACACTTATATCTTAAGACTACAATCATTTGCGTCCGCCCGCAATAGGACACCCCATCTCAAGACAAATCTATTTTAAATAAGCACACATGGTATACAATCTTCCCAGTAACTTCCTGTACAATGCCCTCCTTCCCGCACACACACACATACATGTGCTGTTCATTCGCAGCCTCATACCAGGGACACTCCTTTCGCTTTCACTTTCATAATCGGGGTCTCTCACAGAACTAAACAAAACCATGTGAGTCAGGTAATTTAAAACAAATTTACACCATATTCTGGGCCCTTTCGTGAATTCTCTAAAACATGACACGAGTTCGGGAACCATGAAAACTCCCAAAGAAACCGTCCTCATTTGGATGCTATCATCTAAAACACTGGACCGAACTAAAACAGTTTACTCTCGCTCAAACATCAATGTTAACAACCTTCATGTGTGAAACACCCCGCAATACACCTAGTTACGTGCCCCTGGGAACACAACAATAACACATATGGTGTGTGCTTTCAAATCACAAATCTAAAATTACATGATCTGCCCAGAAGCAATGGGGACGATGTGGTTACCACGGCAACAGACCAGATCAAAAACCCGACCGCATCGTGTCCGATTTCCACACAACGACGAGGATTTATAATATAGTACGGAGCTGGCAAAATATAAACACAGACTGTGTATACCTTCACCACAGGTACCTCCTTGTGCCCTCAATGTGTGGGCCTGAATGCCCAAATGCCCGACACACGACAACACATGTTAGTCGAAACTACAATTCTGCCAGACAAACTGAATATACAATGAACACGATGTAGCTCGGCTGCGTTGCTACGACGATAACAAACAGCGAGTCGTTAAAATTTAGTGCCCTATGTAGCTGGCGCTGCAACAAGGAGACCATTGTGTTAAGCCACTCATATGAGCCTTGTTTCGGTCATAAAACCATCTGTCATAATTTATGCACTGCCTCATTGTAAAAGATCACTTATGATTCCCGTTTAAGTTTTCATTCAATACCATCAACTGTCTTCGCTGTTCAGAGACGTTCCGTGTGTTCATGATTAAAGCCACACCAATGAAAGGCATCAACGAAAGCGTAAAAACTTACATTAAAAGGAACGGCACAAACCGTAATAATCTGAGCACATCATTGCTAACAGAACATCGACAGTAACAACTGATTGACGCCGTCTTGTACGCGACACAACTGCACGGCAAGACTGCGGTAACGATGAGAAATCATGACATACAATTTGTGTAGAAATGAGAGATCAATGACGACAGGAACTACACTGATGCATCAACACACAAAGCTAAAACTGAATACGCAGGATGGACACAATTACTGGCGGGGGCGTCGGCCGCACCCCGCTAACAACATGAGCACAAACCCCTAGATTACACGGCGACGTCACGCCGACAGCTGTTGTGGCATCACATGACCACAGTGTCACCTGACAGCCAGCCACATGCAAGATCCACGGGAAACGGATGCCACGCACCCACTAACAGGACACATCACTATCACACCAACCATTTGGTGTAAAACCGCCCCCGGTTACCGCGACACGCAGCAATTGGCGCCATCTACCGGACGCCGATAACCATAGCAACGTGCACGACGCAGCGGCGTTGATGCCTCCACCACGTGCAATGACGGCATCGCATACGTGACGACATATCATAATTGTCCGTGACAATCACCGACGTCCGATGCGCCGCCGTCTAGGCGCACTGACTCGGCGTCTCGAGCATCTCCATGAGGAAAGTGTCAATGGGCGCGTCTCCGATGAGCTTGAAGAAGAACAGGTGCTCCATGCACTTAAGTCCTATGCTGCGCAGGGCCGGCAGCCGCAGCAGCAGCTTGGCGAAGCGGCCAGGCTCCTCCGGGTACTGGGTCTTGCAGTACTCCTCCAGCGACGCGTACACCTTCTCTCTCAGCATCTCCACCTCCTGCATGCTCGACAGCGCCTTCGCGTCTGAAACATGCACACACGCTGTAAGCAGCCGTCAGCCAGTCACATCAGGGTACACAGTAGGCACGCTAACTGTACACCACGGAGACAGCTGCAGATTGTCTGGACAGAGCGAAATTGAAAGAAATAAACTTCAACGACAAAGAACAAATGCAATACAATTTTTCACTTCAACTGAAACGGGTGTTATGAACTCTGAACATTCCAGATACCATGTGTTATGAGTTCTTGTGTGTTTGCACGTTTGTATGCGCGTGCATGCATATTAAAAATAACAGTTATAAACATTATTCTTGCAATGACTACAAATGCCATCTATGTCTGATTTTTGGTGCATAAAATGTCATCAAATGTATCACGATTATGCGAGAAAGAAGAACCAAGTATAGAGACTGACCAGGGTTAAAGAGCACAATTGCCCGCAGACAGCCGAGCTCTGTCTTGTCCATCTTGAGTTCCCTCATCTTGGCGACCAGCTCCGTGAGGACACGGTCAAAGATGGCTCCGACTCCGGCGTGGTGCGCCGTGCTCCGGTGAACGTGGAGGCCGGTTGACAGGAGGATGCCGTCCTTGACCGCGATTGACCGGTGCGAGAAACCAGCTATGAGGAGCTCGTTCCAACCTGCAACCACCAGTAGCCAGTGAACTAATGACTGCAGACTGCTATGTGGTTTCTGTTCTGTGTATACGTGAAGGTGTGTATGTGAAGGTGAGTGTGTACGTGAAGGTGAGTGTGTACGTGAAGGTGAGTGTGTACGTGAAGGTGAGTGTGTACGTGAAGGTGAGTGTGTACGTGAAGGTGAGTGTGTACGTGAAGGTGAGTGTGTACGTGAAGGTGAGTGTGTACGTGAAGGTGAGTGTGTACGTGAAGGCGAGTGTGTACGTGAAGGCGAGTGTGTACGTGAAGGTGAGTGTGTACGTGAAGGTGAGTGTGTACGTGAAGGTGTGTGTAAGTGAAGGTGAGTGTGTATGTGAAGGTGAGTGTGTACGTGAAGGTGAGTGTATACGTGAAGGTGAGTATGTATGTGAAGGTGAGTGTATATGTGAAGGTGAGTGTATATGTGAAGGTGAGTGTGTATGTTAAGGTGAGTGTGTACATGAAGGTGAGTGTGTACGTGAAGGTGAGTGTATAGGTGAAGGTGAGTGTGTATGTGAAGGTGAGTGTGTATGTGAAGGTGAGTGTGTATGTGGTGTATCTTGTATACATGTTTATGGTGGGCTAAGTACATGCATACATTCATGCACATGCATGGTGTTTGTTAGCTACTTGCTGTTTATGTTCAGTTGAAAGCTACACTGTTGTTTTTCATATTGTATTGTAATGTATTTATTTCCCGAGAACCCAGTAGCAGGGCGGAGAACAGACCAACTGTTAGTGTTTGTAGTCAACACTTGTGAATAGAACAAGCCATGTCTCAAGAGACTGCCCTGTACAACTGTCCCGCCCTCAAGAGACTGCCCCGTACAACTGTCCCGCCCTCAAGAGACTGCCCCGTACAACTGTCCCGCCCTCAAGAGACTGCCCTGTACAACTGTCCCGCCCTCAAGAGACTGCCACATACAACTGTCCCGCCCTCAAGAGACTGCCCCGTACAACTGTCCCGCCCTCAAGAGACTGCCCTGTACAACTGTCCCGCCCTCAAGAGACTGCCCTGTACAACTGTCCCGCCCTCAAGAGACTGCCCTGTACAACTGTCCCGCCCTCAAGAGACTGCCCTGTACAACTGTCCCACCCTCAAGAGACTGCCCTGTACAACTGTCCCACCCTCAAGAGACTGCCCTGTACAACTGTCCCACCCTCAAGAGACTGCCCTGTACAACTGTCCCACCCTCAAGAGACTGCCCTGTACAACTGTCCCGCCCTCAAGAGACTGCCATGTACAACTGTCCCACCCTCAAGAGACTGCCCTGTACAACTGTCCCGCCCTCAAGAGACTGCCCTGTACAACTGTCCCACCCTCAAGAGACTGCCCCGTACAACTGTCCCACCCTCAAGAGACTGCCCTGTACAACTGTCCCACCCTCAAGAGACTGCCCTGTACAACTGTCCCACCCTCAAGAGTCTGCCCTGTACAACTGTCCCACCGTCAAGAGACTGCCATGTACAACTGTCCCGCCCTCAAGAGACTGCCCTGTACAACTGTCCCACCCTCAAGAGACTGCCCTGTACAACTGTCCCACCCTCAAGAGTCTGCCCTGTACAACTGTCCCACCGTCAAGAGACTGCCCTGTACAACTGTCCCGCCCTCAAGAGACTGCCCTGTACCACTTTCCCACCCTCAAGAGACTGCCCCGTACAACTGTCCCACCCTCAAGAGACTGCCCTGTACAACTGTCCCACCCTCAAGAGACTGCCCTGTACAACTGTCCCACCCTCAAGAGACTGCCCTGTACAACTGTCCCACCCTCAAGAGACTGCCCTGTACAACTGTCCCACCCTCAAGAGACTGCCCTGTACAACTGTCCCACCCTCAAGAGACTGCCCTGTACAACTGTCCCGCCCTCAAGAGACTGCCCTGTACAACTGTCCCACCCTCAAGAGTCTGCCCTGTACAACTGTCCCACCCTCAAGAGACTGCCCTGTACAACTGTCCCGCCCTCAAGAGACTGCCCTGTACAACTGTCCCACCCTCAAGAGTCTGCCCTGTACAACTTTCTTGCCCTCAAGAGACTGCCCTGTACAACTGTCCCACCCTCAAGAGACTGCCCTGTACAACTGTCCCACCCTCAAGAGCTGCCCTGTACAACTGTCCCCCTCAAGAGACTGCCCTGTACAACTGTCCCACCCTCAAGAGACTGCCCTGTACAACTTTCTTGCCCTCAAGAGACTGCCCTGTACAACTGTCCCACCCTCAAGAGACTGCCCTGTACAACTGTCCCACCCTCAAGAGACTGCCCTGTACAACTGTCCCACCCTCAAGAGACTGCCCTGTACAACTGTCCTGCCCTCAAGAGACTGCCCTGTACAACTGTCCCACCCTCAAAGACTGCCCTGTACAACTTCCGCCCTCAAGAGACTGCCCTCTCTGTGCACAACTGTCCCACCCTCAAGAGACTGCCCTGTACAACTTTCTTGCCCTCAAGAGACTGCCCTGTACAACTGTCCCACCCTCAAGAGACTGCCCTGTACAACTGTCCCACCCTCAAGAGACTGCCCTGTACAACTGTCCCACCCTCAAGAGACTGCCCTGTACAACTGTCCCACCCTCAAGAGACTGCCATGTACAACTGTCCCACCCTCAAGAGACTGCCCTGTACAACTGTCCCACCCTCAAGAGACTGCCCTGTACAACTGTCCCACCCTCAAGAGACTGCCCTGTACAACTGTCCCACCCTCAAGAGACTGCCCTGTACAACTGTCCACCCTCAAGAGACTGCCCTGTACAACTGTCCCACCCTCAAGAGACTGCCCTGTACAACTGTCCCACCCTCAAGAGACTGCCCTGTACAACTTTCTTGCCCTCAAGAGACTGCCCTGTACAACTGTCCCACCCTCAAGAGTCTGCCCTGTACAACTTTCTTGCCCTCAAGAGACTGCCCTGTACAACTGTCCCACCCTCAAGAGTCTGCCCTGTACAACTGTCCCACCCTCAAGAGTCTGCCCTGTACAACTGTCCCACCCTCAAGAGACTGCCCTGTACAACTTTCTTGCCCTCAAGAGACTGCCCTGTACAACTGTCCCACCCTCAAGAGTCTGCCCTGTACAACTTTCTTGCCCTCAAGAGACTGCCCTGTACAACTGTCCCACCCTCAAGAGACTGCCCTGTACAACTGTCCCACCCTCAAGAGTCTGCCCTGTACAACTGTTTCCGCCCTCAAGAGACTGCCCTGTACAACTGTCCCACCCTCAAGAGACTGCCCTGTACAACTGTCCCACCCTCAAGAGTCTGCCCTGTACAACTTTCTTGCCCTCAAGAGACTGCCCTGTACAACTGTCCCACCCTCAAGAGACTGCCCTGTACAACTGTCCCGCCCTCAAGAGACTGCCCTGTACAACTTTCTTGCCCTCAAGAGACTGCCCTGTACAACTGTCCCACCCTCAAGAGACTGCCCTGTACAACTGTCCCACCCTCAAGAGACTGCCCTGTACAACTGTCCCACCCTCAAGAGACTGCCCTGTACAACTGCCCTCAAGAGACTGCCCTGTACAACTGTCCCACCCTCAAGAGACTGCCCTGTACAACTGTCCCACCCTCAAGAGTCTGCCCTGTACAACTTTCTTGCCCTCAAGAGACTGCCCTGTACAACTGTCCCACCCTCAAGAGTCTGCCCTGTACAACTGTCCCACCCTCAAGAGTCTGCCCTGTACAACTTTCTTGCCCTCAAGAGACTGCCCTGTACAACTGTCCCACCCTCAAGAGTCTGCCCTGTACAACTGTCCCACCCTCAAGAGTCTGCCCTGTACAACTTTCTTGCCCTCAAGAGACTGCCCTGTACAACTGTCCCACCCTCAAGAGTCTGCCCTGTACAACTGTCCCTGACCCTCAAGTCTGCCCTGTACAACTTTCTTGCCCTCAAGAGACTGCCCTGTACAACTGTCCCACCCTCAAGAGTCTGCCCTGTACAACTGTCCCACCCTCAAGAGACTGCCCTGTACAACTTTCTTGCCCTCAAGAGACTGCCCTGTACAACTGTCCCACCCTCAAGAGTCTGCCCTGTACAACTTTCTTGCCCTCAAGAGACTGCCCTGTACAACTTTCTTGCCCTCAAGAGACTGCCCTGTACAACTGTCCCACCCTCAAGAGTCTGCCCTGTACAACTGTCCCACCCTCAAGAGACTGCCCTGTACAACTTTCTTGCCCTCAAGAGACTGCCATGTACAACTGTCCCACCCTCAAGAGTCTGCCCTGTACAACTGTCCCACCCTCAAGAGTCTGCCCTGTACAACTTTCCTGCCCTCAAGAGACTGCCCTGTACAACTTACCCGCCCTCAGTAGTATAACTTGGTCGTCTACGGGGAGCTCGCTGAAATGTGGAATCATTTTAGCCCATTCGACGAGTGTAAATAGCTGCTTGTCCGCCGCCTGACAGATGTTTGTGACAGCGTCCTTCTGAAAGCAGGACACCTCTGCATTAGACACTGTTTTGTTAACTTTAATCAGCCTATATTGGTTACTGATGACAGCATTAAATTAAAAGAATGCAGGTGTTTCATCCTTATATTCTGTGAATGCAGTTTAATTTTGCCAGTGTCATTTAACCTACAAGTGAGGCTACAACACAAGAGAATGCAAAAGAACTATCACAGAGATTTTGATGCAGTATTTTAGTCTGGAAAAACGGGGAGGAGAATAACAGCAAGTCAGGAATTAATAATAATACATTTTATTCGCCACATCCATAATTGTTTGTGGCGCTTCACAACATATTACTATTAAAAATTCATAAAATGGATATTTGTATACAATAAGACAAATAATAATATTCTAAAACAAATAATAAATAAATAATAATAAATATGTATATATAGGTATATCAGTAACTAAAATTAATATAGTATTAAACAGCATTTAAAAAAATCAATAACAAAATCATCTATTAGTCATAAAATACATAATAATAAATCTTGCAAATAATTGGACAGCAGTGAGAAAATTAAGGAAAGACAAAGAAAAAATTATGGCAACAACCATGGCTGACCTAAACCTGACAACATAAGAACGTGCGTGCATACCTGAGCGTCAATGTAGGTACAGTTCTTTGGTTCGACACTCAGCTCCGCCTCCAGTATCCGCTCCACCGGCATCTCACTGTTGGCTGAACTTGTGCTCTCCACCTCACCCTCGCCCTTCTCTTTACCCCTCTGTCTCTCCTCCTGTACGGCTGACAACAACAAAACACAAGGTAAAACCCTTGCTTTCTACTTCACCCTCGCCCTTCTGTCTCTCCTCCTGTACGGCTGACAACAACAAAACACAAGGTAAAACCCTTGCTTTCTACTTCACCCTCGCCCTTCTCTTTACCCCTCTGTCTCTCCTCCTGTACGGCTGACAACAACAAAACACAAGGTAAAACCCTTGCTTTCTACTTCACCCTCGCCCTTCTCTTTACCCCTCTGTCTCTCCTCCTGTACGGCTGACAACAACAAAACACAAGGTAAAACCCTTGCTTTCTACTTCACCCTCGCCCTTCTCTTTACCCCTCTGTCTCTCCTCCTGTACGGCCGACAACAACAAAACACAAGGTAAAACCCTTGCTTTCTACTTCACCCTCGCCCTTCTCTTTACCCCTCTGTCTCTCCTCCTGTACGGCCGACAACAACAAAACACAAGGTAAAACCCTTGCTTTCTACTTCACCCTCGCCCTTCTCTTTACCCCTCTGTCTCTCCTCCTGTACGGCCGACAACAACAAAACACAAGGTAAAACCCTTGCTTTCTACTTCACCCTCGCCCTTCTCTTTACCCCTCTGTCTCTCCTCCTGTACGGCCGACAACAACAAAACACAAGGTAAAACCCTTGCTTTCTACTTCACCCTCGCCCTTCTCTTTACCCCTCTGTCTCTCCTCCTGTACGGCTGACAACAACAAAACACAAGGTAAAACCCTTGCTTTCTACTTCACCCTCGCCCTTCTCTTTACCCCTCTGTCTCTCCTCCTGTACGACTGACAACAACAAAACACAAGGTAAAACCCTTGCTTTCTACTTCACCCTCGCCCTTCTCTTTACCCCTCTGTCTCTCCTCCTGTACGCTGACAACAACAAAACACAAGGTAAAACCCTTGCTTTCTACTTCACCCTCGCCCTTCTCTTTACCCCTCTGTCTCTCCTCCTGTACGGCTGACAACAACAAAACACAAGGTAAAACCCTTGCTTTCTACTTCACCCTCGCCCTTCTCTTTACCCCTCTGTCTCTCCTCCTGTAGGCTGACAACAACAAAACACAAGGTAAAACCCTTGCTTTCTACTTCACCCTCGCCCTTCTCTTTACCCCTCTGTCTCTCCTCCTGTACAGCTGACAACAACAAAACACAAGGTAAAACCCTTGCTTTCTACTTCACCCTCGCCCTTCTCTTTACCCCTCTGTCTCTCCTCCTGTACAGCTGACAACAACAAAACACAAGGTAAAACCCTTGCTTTCTACTTCACCCTCGCCCTTCTCTTTACCCCTCTGTCTCTCCTCCTGTACGCTGACAACAACAAAACACAAGGTAAAACCCTTGCTTTCTACTTCACCCTCGCCCTTCTCTTTACCCCTCTGTCTCTCCTCCTGTAGGCTGACAACAACAAAACACAAGGTAAAACCCTTGCTTTCTACTTCACCCTCGCCCTTCTCTTTACCCCTCTGTCTCTCCTCCTGTAGGCTGACAACAACAAAACACAAGGTAAAACCCTTGCTTTCTACTTCACCCTCGCCCTTCTCTTTACCCCTCTGTCTCTCCTCCTGTACAGCTGACAACAACAAAACACAAGGTAAAACCCTTGCTTTCTACTTCACCCTCGCCCTTCTCTTTACCCCTCTGTCTCTCCTCCTGTATGGCTGACAACAACAAAACACAAGGTAAAACCATTGCTTTCTACTTCACCCTCGCCCTTCTCTTTACCCCTCTGTCTCTCCTCCTGTACGGCTGACAACAACAAAACACAAGGTAAAACCCTTGCTTTCTACTTCACCCTCGCCCTTCTCTTTACCCCTCTGTCTCTCCTCCTGTATGGCTGACAACAACAAAACACAAGGTAAAACCATTGCTTTCTACTTCACCCTCGCCCTTCTCTTTACCCCTCTGTCTCTCCTCCTGTACAGCTGACAACAACAAAACACAAGGTAAAACCATTGCTTTCTACTTCACCCTCGCCCTTCTCTTTACCCCTCTGTCTCTCCTCCTGTACGGCTGACAACAACAAAACACAAGGTAAAACCCTTGCTTTCTACTTCACCCTCGCCCTTCTCTTTACCCCTCTGTCTCTCCTCCTGTACAGCTGACAACAACAAAACACAAGGTAAAACCCTTGCTTTCTACTTCACCCTCGCCCTTCTCTTTACCCCTCTGTCTCTCCTCCTGTACAGCTGACAACAACAAAACACAAGGTAAAACCCTTGCTTTCTACTTCACCCTCGCCCTTCTCTTTACCCCTCTGTCTCTCCTCCTGTACAGCTGACAACAACAAAACACAAGGTAAAACCCTTGCTTTCTACTTCACCCTCGCCCTTCTCTTTACCCCTCTGTCTCTCCTCCTGTACAGCTGACAACAACAAAACACAAGGTAAAACCCTTGCTTTCTACTTCACCCTCGCCCTTCTCTTTACCCCTCTGTCTCTCCTCCTGTACAGCTGACAACAACAAAACACAAGGTAAAACCCTTGCTTTCTACTTCACCCTCGCCCTTCTCTTTACCCCTCTGTCTCTCCTCCTGTACAGCTGACAACAACAAAACACAAGGTAAAACCCTTGCTTTCTACTTCACCCTCGCCCTTCTCTTTACCCCTCTGTCTCTCCTCCTGTACAGCTGACAACAACAAAACACAAGGTAAAACCCTTGCTTTCTACTTCACCCTCGCCCTTCTCTTTACCCCTCTGTCTCTCCTCCTGTACAGCTGACAACAACAAAACACAAGGTAAAACCCTTGCTTTCTACTTCACCCTCGCCCTTCTCTTTACCCCTCTGTCTCTCCTCCTGTACAGCTGACAACAACAAAACACAAGGTAAAACCCTTGCTTTCTACTTCACCCTCGCCCTTCTCTTTACCCCTCTGTCTCTCCTCCTGTACAGCTGACAACAACAAAACACAAGGTAAAACCCTTGCTTTCTACTTCACCCTCGCCCTTCTCTTTACCCCTCTGTCTCTCCTCCTGTACGCTGACAACAACAAAACACAAGGTAAAACCCTTGCTTTCTACTTCACCCTCGCCCTTCTCTTTACCCCTCTGTCTCTCCTCCTGTACAGCTGACAACAACAAAACACAAGGTAAAACCCTTGCTTTCTACTTCACCCTCGCCCTTCTCTTTACCCCTCTGTCTCTCCTCCTGTACAGCTGACAACAACAAAACACAAGGTAAAACCCTTGCTTTCTACTTCACCCTCGCCCTTCTCTTTACCCCTCTGTCTCTCCTCCTGTACAGCTGACAACAACAAAACACAAGGTAAAACCCTTGCTTTCTACTTCACCCTCGCCCTTCTCTTTACCCCTCTGTCTCTCCTCCTGTACAGCTGACAACAACAAAACACAAGGTAAAACCCTTGCTTTCTACTTCACCCTCGCCCTTCTCTTTACCCCTCTGTCTCTCCTCCTGTACAGCTGACAACAACAAAACACAAGGTAAAACCCTTGCTTTCTACTTCACCCTCGCCCTTCTCTTTACCCCTCTGTCTGTCCTCCTGTACAGCTGACAACAACAAAACACAAGGTAAAACCCTTGCTTTCTACTTCACCCTCGCCCTTCTCTTTACCCCTCTGTCTCTCCTCCTGTACAGCTGACAACAACAAAACACAAGGTAAAACCATTGCTTTCTACTTCACCCTCGCCCTTCTCTTTACCCCTCTGTCTCTCCTCCTGTACAGCTGACAACAACAAAACACAAGGTAAAACCCTTGCTTTCTACTTCACCCTCGCCCTTCTCTTTACCCCTCTGTCTCTCCTCCTGTACAGCTGACAACAACAAAACACAAGGTAAAACCCTTGCTTTCTACTTCACCCTCGCCCTTCTCTTTACCCCTCTGTCTCTCCTCCTGTACAGCTGACAACAACAAAACACAAGGTAAAACCCTTGCTTTCTACTTCACCCTCGCCCTTCTCTTTACCCCTCTGTCTCTCCTCCTGTACAGCTGACAACAACAAAACACAAGGTAAAACCCTTGCTTTCTACTTCACCCTCGCCCTTCTCTTTACCCCTCTGTCTCTCCTCCTGTACAGCTGACAACAACAAAACACAAGGTAAAACCCTTGCTTTCTACTTCACCCTCGCCCTTCTCTTTACCCCTCTGTCTCTCCTCCTGTACAGCTGACAACAACAAAACACAAGGTAAAACCCTTGCTTTCTACTTCACCCTCGACCTCCTGCTTAGAATGTCACACTAAAAACACCCAGCAAAATACACCCTTTATCTACTCTACCTCCCGGGACCTAATAAAAATTGCTGCAGTTATACATAACACTTCATTTTCACATAACAAACTTCATACATACATAACTACACACATGAATTAATGTTATTCACTGCACTTGTTACTTACTTAGATACTTACAGTTATAACACACATATTTACATGCGGCAAGTTTTACTAAGGTTCACATCATGACCATAACTTGCTACACTGAATATTTGTTATTAACAATACATAGTTTCTTCATTCCATTCCAAAATTGGAAAATAACAGGAAAAGATGCATTGACGAACCTTCTCGCTTCATGCCCATCGAGAGACATTTCATGTAACGGCAGTACTGACAGCGATTCCGTTGGCGCTTGTCGATCTGACAACTGCGGTCGTCACGACACGCATATGT
Source organism: Ridgeia piscesae (assembly GCA_025642075.2). Classification (NCBI taxonomy): domain Eukaryota; kingdom Metazoa; phylum Annelida; class Polychaeta; order Sabellida; family Siboglinidae; genus Ridgeia; species Ridgeia piscesae. The sequence goes on from JAODUO010000045.1 coordinate 814,531, forward strand.
AAGGTCCTTGCGTACTGTCCTCTTGAAGAATCCCTTACACCCTTCACAGCTGTCAACAGAGGGAGCCACAGGTGAGAAGACATGCAACATGGAGGGTACAGTGTGCATGCGTGCATGCGTGCGTGTGTGCATGCGTGCATGTGTGTTTGTGAGTGTGTGCGTGTATGTAGGTGCATGTGTGTGTATGTGTGTTTGTTTGTTTATGTCTGTGCGTGTACATGTGCGCGTGTGTGTATACATGCACTCATGTGCAGATCATAAAATTTCGGTATCCATGACAATAACTAAACTTCTACATCGTCAAGAACCAGAGCTCAGAGACCCCTCACAGTGTAGAACCAGCCAACCAGACTCAAGTATCAGTCGCTCTATAAACAGCTGAGTGTGCGGTCAGAATCACCACAGAGCTGACCACAGGGAATACTATCTACCTAACGACCCTCCCTCTACAAAACCACTGACAACTACTTTCCCACCCATTCCCCAGGTGGCAGCACTGCAAACCACTGCCTCATGCTGTGAGCTGAGTGGGCAGGATGCCAGCCAATCACGACCATCTCCCGCCAGAATCTATTTTCGGTGCTGGCTCACACCAACTTGGGGGAGAGCAACGGTACAGACTGGAAACATGCGAGGAATGCAGAGTAAGCCACTTCTCAGTAGATACGTTACTTTGACAAATCACAATGGCTGAGAAACAAATGTCTCCGGTCCTGACAGCAGTTCCTGCAACTCGTGCACGGGGTGTGGGCGACGCCCTCACTGGGGTGGCTCAACAAAGCCCGGAGAGACTGCATTTCTATCAACATTTCTAACAAAGAGCAATCACTAACATGTAAAATCCCTATCGAACAATCAGCTATTACGGAAATGACTATTCAGCGTGGCAAATATGATGTTGATGATGACTAAAGCATGGATAGTCTGATTTAATAAAATAAATACAAATTATTTTTAAGTCATTTACAATTACTACGGAATTTCTTTTCCCAATTGCACTAATAATAATATTACATAACGTACACTGTTAATATTAAATATGAATGTCTACATATCGAAATTTTGCTAAAACTGAAGACTGTCGAGTAGTTTTGTTCTTCAGTGTTATATATACATGTGTAACACAACTGGCACCTTAAGTCATATTTCATATATATATATATATATTTATACATATATACATATATATATACACATATGTATATATATATTTCACATGCTATGAAAGTTTAAAAAAACTATCGCAACAATTTACAATTTAAGAGCCACACAAACTCAATAACGGCTGCCTTTAGAAAGCTAATCATGCCCGGATGCCAGTGCCCTTTGAATACAGGTAACTGGAGCCCCTGCCACAGAGGGGTAGGGTTAAATATTGAAATGCCATCATTAAATGGAGAAGGTACTCATTGTGTGTATCGGGTGGGGTCAACATTAACACAAATGACAGTAACAGAACACCTCCGAATAGACCATGTCACGTTTCTTAACATCAGTAGACTATGTCAGCATTGTTCGTGTGTCTACACCAGATGACATGCTCCCTGCCACAAACACTTGATGGTTAGCCTCCTAAAGTGTTCACGAATTCCTGTAAGGCAAAAACACTGGCACTTGTACGATGGCTTTCAAATGCCCGGTGTTTTTATGTGGCAGAGTGCTGGTAATGTCTCATAAGGAATTGAAAGTATGTCGATAAAAAGCCACATACAACATATAAATACTGGTCCGAATGTTTGCTTATTTCATGTCTACTGATATCATAAAAAGTGCCCTTTAAATATTTTTTTTCATCGTGTTTAAAGTTAATTTATGGACACAGAAACTAACCTAGTATCCAACCGACTCTGATGAACTCAAACATACAAAACTTTCACTTATTTAGCATTACACATTCAATTATCCCAAGGAGTTTTGGAATTTGCCGCTGGTGCAATCTTAGTGTAATCTTCTGACATCGTCATGTGCGATCGATTTGGTGAGCAATTCATGTCATGTGACCACCATGTTCGACAGGAATGACGCCAAATGTTGGCAGCGCAACTACCTTTCCTACGTACCAGGTATAACACCTGACACTGATTACTTTCGATGATTACAACTCAACCATGCATTCTCTTATTATACAAACTGTACTCATTAAACTGTCTACACATAATAACTCGGCACACCGCCTCAAAGGAACCGGATTGTTCTCGAGTTACATCAGACAGGGAAACAGCTTTAAATCAAGCTCTATTGAAGATATTCCACATAAATTGATTTACTACATTCACTATTTGAGTTAGCCAGAGTAACATACAACTGTTTTTCCCCAGTCCTCTGTGAATGCCAAATTAATCCAAAAAAAATTTCTCACTCAAGCGTTCCAATGTACAATTTAAAGGTAACACGAATAACTTGACATTTTCCAGAGTGTTGCATAGGGCATCAGCAAGCTGTGTTTATTGCAGCAAATGTGACATATCACCTGCCATTTTCATGTCCGCAATAACTGTTGGATCATATCCTCGCTAACTGTATTTGACTGATTAATGTATTACAACCACTGTGATTTATAGCTAAATATGACAATTATTTCACGTCACTTATTAACATCCATGCCATCGTGTTTCCTTATATGTTATTCTCCCTTCTTCACACAAGAGCGCCTAACTGTTTACGGACGCACCGTGACTATCTCTACCTCCAAACAACAATGCCATCAAAGCACAAAACATTCTCGATGCTTTTGAGGATCCCTGCTGCCTAGCAGCCAAATGGCTGCGATTGTGTTCATTGGAGTTCCAGCCGGCCGCTATAAAAGAATACTTTGACATTTGGGCATGCCCCCTGAGGGTGGACTCAGAGGGGAGCCGCTGCAGGGAGATAGTGGGGGTGGAAGTGGGGGAGGTAATCCTCCTCAAGTGGTGAGTTTGTCAAGCATGACCCTGACCCTTGTGAACCCTTGGGATAGAACCAATTCAGGACACGCCACTGGTGGCTTCTTTCAACCACAACCCCCACCCTCCCGGGGAGACTATGAGGGCAATGTTTTATTCGATGCTACACTGGTTCTACGTTTAGTGTAGTGTTGGTCCTGCCGAAAAATCAAATCCTGTAGCCACCTTTAAATGCTGAAGTCACGTTCTCATCAAATAAACTACATCATGACGACACGAGAAACAAATTAACTTTAAATAATGTGTCTATAAATAATGAGAACATGACACGTCTCGGGATGGAGAAACAGATCAGGAAGACTACGACTGAAATGGAATGACGACGCAGGGAGCAGTTTGGGAACATTCGTGGGCATGATAAAATGAGATAGGTGGGGAGCTCATCCTTGCAAACCAGGGCTAGTAGCCAACTACCCTACCGCCGGCAGATACTCTCCTCAATGTACGGATGTTTGCTTATCATTGGCACATCCTCCCTGGCTCCATTGAGACCGTGGGAACAAACACTGGCACTCTGCATCACATGGCAAATCCCAATAATTACCAGCCAAGACAGCGGAGAAAAAACGGGAGTGGTGACTGAGACAGGAAAAAAACAAGGACGCCAACGATGCCAATCTCGCCCCTGACTTCAGGGACACGTTTAATTGGTTGCAGTGGCTAGTGGGACAACATTCAAGTCGTCATTTGACAGGCAGGCTCAGCTGGGGCGCTAACAATATCACCTTTGACAGCGATGACAACGCATAAACCAAAGCTCCACCTGGGGGTCATTGTCAGGTGTCGTTGTTGCACGTAACATTGATTACCAGGTCAACACAGTCGCTTTAGCCATGGCCGCTCGATACTGTACGGTGACTGGTTCGCATTTCGAACTGCACACTCCTTATTAGGAAAATGTGTCACTTCTCACGATCAACAGAGTCTGGCAAAAAGACAAATGACACGTGTACAGACATCCTAAAAAATACACAGCAGAAAGAATTTAATAAGAATGTAAATGGTCGATCCATTTCATTCTGGAAAGGGGGAGTTTCATTGGAGGTTTATGAGGAAAAAACCGCAGTCTATATTAAGACGTGCGCATGATGCAATATCTGTGTCGCAAAAAGCAACGCGAAGCGAGGCCGAAAAACGTACGAGCGCACCACATGCAATTCAGGTATAAAAGACTACCTCTGAAAGATGAGGGTGTCTCTTAAACAACTCAGGCTAGTGTCCTGTCACAGTAATGGCTCCTGGTAATGTGTGACTACAAATTGAAATGACGGTGACAAAAAGTGGGATGTAACAGAGGGAGGGGAGCGAGATAATTGCGGGAAGAAGGCTGCTGATAGGAGGAAGCAGCGGGGATAGAGTTGGAATGATGTAGGAACTCTTTACACAAGGAAGAGAGAGAGGAGAGAGGAGAGGAGAGGAGAGGAGAGGAGAGGAGAGGAGAGGAGAGGAGAGGAGAGGAGAGGAGAGGAGAGGAGAGGAGAGGAGAGGAGGAGGGAGAGGAGAGGAGAGGAGAGGAGAGGAGAGGAGAGGAGGAGAGGAGAGGAGAGAGAGAGCCTTTCGTAAACAAACAGCTGGCATACTGGCGCTGTAGATGGAAGTAGAATTGACCTGCTGATAACTCGGCTGAGTTCTCTAGTATAGTATGACTACTAAATGGAACTGGAGCGAAATCCTGGCCAACGGAAAGAACTAATCCACATGGTGATCTACAGATGGTAGAGATATAGCTTTAACCACACATGACTCCACAAAGGGGTCTAATCAAAACGTCCAACGAGAAAGACACAGTTATGGCTAGAAAGACGTTAATGGTTCAAGACAAAACATCTTCTGCCGACGTGAGTCGACATGAACAGTACTTTGGCCCGAGGCATGGAGAGCCTCAGTCAAGGTTGCGGACATGCTCTGTTGCTAGCCTGTGGAGAAATGATAATGTAATGAATTATATAGTTGCACCCGCGGCAACAAATTGATCGTTTTGGCCAAATTCTATTCTGCATGGCCCAAAAACATGTCGTCACAGAGTCGAAACAGGACATACGTGCATTGGTTATTGAACCGGTGTATGTAATGAATACTACTCAATGAGAAACAGACGATGAAAAAACAAGCACCACGGGCTAGAATGTTACATAATGTCTAGTCGAATCGAACACGGCTTCGTTCAATTACATAATTGCTATAATACATCATTTACATTATTTTGATTACATGCGGCACAACGTATGTGTAAAAGACAAATCATTTGCAAATTATTCTAAAGGTTTTCCTTTGTGTAATCACAACAACTACATCAATTACTATTAATAATTTAACCTTTTATAACACAAAGTGAACCTATAAAACATGCTCTCATATAATTAGAAACATAAATCATTCAAATTTAGGATCTTCAAAGTTGCATAACATAATTATTAAAGCAAACTTTACAAATATATACACACTTCCTCCATAACAAATAATGTCTAACCATAATTGGTTTCACAATTTCAGGTGTGTAAAAAACGTAACTGAAAGGTAATTGCAGTAATTGTACTTGTGTAACTGAACCATGTACTTCCGCCTAGTAAACTGGAAACCTGATTCGACACAAGAAATCGCAATGTTGTGTTAGGACTGGAGACCAGCGATATAGCACTAGGAATAACTGGAGCAGTCACAAGACAAGACCGGCGCCAACGGCAGTGTCACTTGGCGATGAGTGGCGCCAAACCGCGGAGTCACGTGACTTGTCAGCCCAGCAGACACCAGCACTATTGATTTCTTGTTGCAATCAACTTGTGGCAACATCAGGTTGTGTGTGCAAGTGTGTGCGTGTGCGCGTGTGCGCGCGTGCGCGCGTGCGCGCGTGTGCGCGTGTGTGCGTGTGTCTGTGCATGCATGCGTGCATGTGTGGTATGCATGTGTGTATGTATGAGTGTGTTGTGATGTTAGCGTGTGTGTGTATGTACGAGTGTGTTGTGTGATTGTATGCGTGTGATGTTAGCGTGTGTGTGTGTGTGTATGAGTGTGTTGTGTGATTGTATGCGTGTGATGTTAGCGTGTGTGTGTATGTATGAGTGTGTTGTATGATTGTATGTGTGTGATGTTAGCGTGTGTCTGTGTATGTTGCTAGTGATGCTGTCAACACAGGGATGACATGTACAATACCAGTCCTGTAATTTGCATATGCACCTCTGCAGATTGGTGCTAATGGACTGACACTAATAGCGACTGTAAGTCAAAGTGCTACATCGCGTATTTCTAGGGAGGTAATTCCAAGCGTTTGACTCAATACTTAATGCATAACTTTTTTGGACATGGCAATTTTTTTTGCAAGAAAATAGCCACAAAAATTTCCCTTTTACTGTAAACATGACAAAAACAATGGGCAGAAAAAGTGTGATGCCCTGCATTGTGATCGTCGCCATGACAACGCATAGAGGCCTAGTTACACAGCCCCTGGCATCCTGCCAATATAGCGTATTACAAGCGCATGTTGGCTCGGGTCCAACCCAGTGCCAGATATCACACAGTGAACTGGATTATTACGAGAATGAACGTGTCATTAATACACCTGGACACAGCCCGGTGTGCATACACGCTTGAGTGCGTGCACACGTACTACAGACATGCAGTTTGCACACTCATGTGTGCGTGTGCATGAGCATACGTGCCCGTGCACACACGCCACCGTCAATGCCCAAATCCATCAGTGCTAATCCGGTTAAGACCAGACAGGATTATCAATCATGTACTATTATTAACCTCATGAAACCTCTAGTTCAAACCAGTGCGATGTATACAACATACCACTGTCATTAACAACTATCTACCCTTGAACATGTATTCCAATTCAACACTACCGACTCTCAAAAGATTATTTATATATATATATATATATATATATATATATATATATATATATATATATATATATATATATATGATTTACTTCACAACTGTTACGTAACTGAAACATGTGGGCCAACTCTGGCAGCATTATGAGACATCGGTGAATTGATCATAGCTGACTACACAAACCCTGCAAGGTACAGATGCACCTTGGGTTGGGTGTGAGGGGTGTGGGGGTGTGAGGGTGTGAGCGTCATATATCCTGCCTGCCTAGCCTACTGGCTCCCTCTGGCCAGTCCCCGCAACAGGTTCCCTGGATCCTGCATCGAACCCCTCGTTCCCTCCCGCAAACGCCAGAGGACTGAAAGTTTACATTTTTAGCACCATCCAAATGACATCTTCCCAAGTTTATCTCTGGTATACTACGGTATCTTGTGAATACAGTTGGCAAGCAGAACAGCATTTTGATCATGTGTACTTGAACAACTGACCGCATCATGAAATACCGTCGGAGCAACAACACCCATTATGATTGCATTAAACCAACGAGCGCATAACTCTGTTAATTTAAACATCGGATCAGTCGATAAATCACTAACAGTCATGAATATTTTAGTGGACCGTGCAGTTAGGCCGGTTTAGTGACGTAGTTCCCGGCAGCGAAAACTAACTAGGTAGAGCAGATGTAGAACGCGACATCCCCCTTATGACAACATCACATGACCTCCATCAATAACACCACACCAGGCCACGCTGGGTGGTTGTCATGGCAACGGACCCTGGGCGCAACCCATGGAGGATTCAGCCGGCGGGTGTCATTTTTTGACAGTTGACTGTCATGGAAATGAACCAATCTCACAGTCTGGGAGCCCCATTATGTGCCTTCACTGAACCTGGTGAAATCATCACCTGACGAATGGGCCTATTCTGGGTCAAGTTGAGAACTGTTTTCATGCAATAAACATACTGTCTGGTATTCTAAATGTTATTATTTATCAACTTCAGCGAAAAGGTTATATCTAGTTTTTAAGGTGTGTCGATGTGTTGTCCAAGTCAAAAATCCTGTCCTGCCGAAGCCTTGTTTTTGAGCAGCCGAGAGACTGAGACTGAAATACTGTGAAATGGTTGAAATAAATGTGTCTCTAGAGACAAACGGGGTAGTTGCTCTAGTAATCTAATAACATGCATTTTCCGCAATCATGTTCCCTTCTGTGAGCAACTGTTAATCTGAGTATCTAACATAAATTTATTGAAGTATTACTTTGTTTATTTATTTACTATAAATCATTACTATATAGATTTTGCATTAGTGCATTTAGCATATTTAACAGCAATAATAATTTATAGGACTAACAGTCACACACAATTGCACACACGTTTGTATTTACACAGTGGACCACATCACAACAAACAGCAGCTATTTAACACATCCTGTCTTCTGGAACATTCGCACAGGGCCACCTTAAAATAGACTGAGTGTTCATTCAGTGCGATCCTCTCTTCTCATGTAACTAATAACCATGTCTTACTCGATTGTAACCACCCATTCTCTGTACGGGCGATAAATCGACTGCAACAAACGCGGCTGAAGAAAACATTTGTTGACCTCTTTCAAGTCCTGTCGTGACTTCTTTGTCCACTTCAAGAATCAGCTCAACGTCAGAGACGTGAACTCTTGCGTACACGACAACTCAACCGCATCAAAAAGCCACATTTAAATCATCCAACGTTAACCCTTTGAGACTGTTATTAGTCGGCACACGACAAATTGCAAGAGGCAGATGGGTCTGCGGTTAAACTGTGCCCAGAATAGTCTCGGCTGTGTATTGTTCATCTCAAATGTATTATCGCAGACTGTCGCCAAATGCCAACGCGCACCTATCGGGTGCCGACTTGCATAACTCGAACACAATACATTGAAAATTCCTCGACTATCACATGTATAGCAATCAAATAGAAGTCACCTGTTATCGCCTGACGTTCTCCGTCTTGCATTATTTATGTCTTCCACTTGGAGTAAGAATAATGCTAAAGAGACAATAGCAAAAGTTCAAGTCCTTCTACAGCGTCATATCCAGTTGACATTTCATCCTCGGGTTGGCCTTTTATTTCCAGCACTGGCTGACACACTTGTACTGTATGGAAAGTTTTCAGCCATGTTGCAATTACTGGGCAAAATCTTTATAACCTGGCATGTTTATAACACACCTCTACTGTTGATACTACAAATTCATTTAAGTCAAAAATTTATTCCCAACCCCTTTAAAAAAATCTAATTTATATCCAGATGAGCTTTTTCAAATGGTTGCATTTTCTTAGTAGATGGTGATGTGAATCATAACGCCATAAAAAATTCTGGCTATTTTTCAAACATGCAAATTGCCATTTTCAAACACACCTTAGGTATGCTACTAATGAAGCACTGTCTTGGAAACGTTAGAATGCAATGATTTCGAGACAATTTGTTGTAATTAATATTAACCTAAAATAAGACAAATAAAAAATTAAGATTACCTGGTACATTTGACCCAATACAGTGCATGCTTATTGTTTTAACTATCTGCCCCCCCCCAACAATTTAGCCTTCTCGGATATTGTTGATTTTAAGAATTTTACAAAACTAGGATAAACAAACCGCCCACAAATCACTGGTGGCCATGAGAATCTAGGGTTTACTGTCAGGTAACTATCAGTCATGGACCAGCAGTAAACAACAAACCTGACTGCCAAATGTTTATGAAAGGTGACTCTAATTCTATGTTTGGCTGCCAAGATCAACACGACAGGCAGACAGTAGGGAGAGGAGCACCAACAACAGTCTATAGCTGACTGGCCAAATCAAACTTCTGCCAACCAACTCCCAACACTCGTCCACACTCTAAGACGAGAGAGCAGGCAATGATTAAGAAATGGTGGGAATAGTGCTACCTTTTCAGTTTCGTCATTTATTAACTGAAATTGTGCATATGGTATGCGAAAAAGGTCTGTTCAGTTAATTTCATTTTTGTGGCTGAAATCACTACAAGATGCGAAGAATTAACGGAACGAAACATTTTGTGACAGACACTGGCACTCACAGAATGTAGTTTGTAAACGACTGATGCAGAAACAAAATCACACTGTTTCCTTTCCGACATAGTTGTGTGAGGACTTCAGGAGACCAACAGAATTTAACACAGAATGTAATGCCAGGCACACAACCACGAGACGAATGGGTGTGACAATGACAGTTTCATGACAATGGCTGGGGTGACATTTTGGCAGAGGGTGGGGTAACAGCAGTGATGACCTTTGACCTGCCTCAGCCACCCACTGCTAACGCTATTGAATTACACCGAGAAGGCACTCAGAAATTACAGGAATGCACTGAAGACAGAAAAAAGACCAAAATCAGACAAGGACCGTCCAAGACAAACCTCGCATGTGCCTGCCACGAAATTAGGAGAACAAAAACTGTTCAACGTATTACTGGGCGACAACCATGCGTACAGCTCCATTTGAAACTGTGCTGAAGTTAAAATGCACAATACAGACCGAGTGAGATGCATAGGTTGTGATTAGACGCCGAAGCCTGCCAGTGACTAAATCAATGAAGCCTCAGTCACGCAGGAGAGTCCCTGCCACTGGGGCATCAGTACAGAAAGGTGAACCAGAAATAAACTGTATTGGGCACGAACATTATTTATCACCGTGCCAGCCCTAGTGGAGACTGTAGCATCCTTCACACTGGCACGAAAGTCGCACCTTTTTGATAACGATTTCCTTTGGAATATTTAGCCAGTTATATTTCATTTAAAATTGTTGCAAATCTAATTTAATATGACATATCTGCTTATGCAATCTTTGCTAATTTCTAACTGGTTTTGTTTGTTTACCTGCACATTTAGATCTATTTATTTGAGCAGTTATCATTTTGAGGTATTTAAACATATGTTTTGACTGTCTCAAACTAAATTTCGAAAGTAAGTGCTCAAGCTAAGAACAGATCTGATGGTTAGAACAGACATTATTAAGAACAGTTATTGACAAAACCACTAGTGTTCTTGTCACAGACCACACTCTACAAGAAACCACCTGTATTGATTGTGCTGCCTTAACAAGAATATGAAGGAACCTTCAGGTAATTACTATAAACTTTCAATTCTGGATGTATTAACAGAAAATCAACTTATTAAAATGAACTATCCAGCCTGCTGAATATTCAATAATAAACTTTGTTATCAGATCTGGTTAACTTGCTAGAACACTAGTTTTTTATATACTTCTGTCTGTGGATGATAGTGTAATTATAAAAATATAACTTGTCAGTAAAACTGCTTATTCATTTCCCGTTTCGCTTGTTTATTTCTGGGTACTACTATGCTACAGTCCCACTGAAAATACAACACCACTACCCTGGGGGTAACCAGATAAATATGTAACAAGACACTGTTTCGCTGACTTGACCGTCAAAGTAACATGACTCCAGGCAACTGTGAGACCTTTCTGTTCACAGTCTCCAAGAAATGCCAAGACGTGTATTGTATTGTATTGACCTTTCTCTGGTATCCTGAAAATTTTGTTCCGGATAATCATGAGACTAACACAACATTCACACATTGTGATATGGATTAATCCAAACAAATGATGGCTGTTTTCTGTCAAATCCATTACCGAGTCAGACTGAAAACAATTACTACTGTACACATTGCATTGGTCATCCAACAGTAACCCCGCTGCCTATCAACAGCTGTCGTTGCTACGGTAACCACGACAGCTGTGAAGTGACGTCCATCCGGTAGAACCTGTGAACCTTAAATGTCACAATCAACACATGAACCTTAAATGTCACAACGGACGCTGCGTTACAGACGGACGCGGCGTTACAGACGGACGCGGCGCTACAGACGGTGCTACAGACGGTGCTACAGACGGTGCTACAGACGGTGCTACAGACGGTGCTACAGACGGTGCTACAGACGGTGCTACAGACGGTGCTACAGACGGTGCTACAGACGGTGCTACAGACAGCAGCTACAGAAAGGTCAACAGGAAATCGTCCACATATCGTAGACTGTGAGAGTGTCACCACACTGTTGACTCTACGAGAATGCACAATCCCATTTTTTAGACGTTAACTAGTTCTTCTGTACATATTACAGCTTAGTGACACTGTGTTCTTATAGGGTGACGAAAAAAATCCTTGTTTCTGTGCCATGTCACGTAATGTCTACCGTGGTATATCTTCATCAATTTGTATTAGAAGAAGAAGATAGAGTAGGATGACGAGAAGAAGAAAGTGTCGTCATACACACAGGTTCGATATGACAGCGTGATTGTATCTCCACACTCCATTAGTAATAGTCAACATATACATAATAAGGAAGCGTCACCAACTCACTATACCTGTACACCTCATACATACCTGTACACCTCAAACATACCTGTACACCTCATACATACATGTACACCTCATACATACCTGTACACCTCATACATACCTGTACACCTTATACATACATGTACACCTCATACATACCTGTACACCTCATACATATATGTACACCTCATACATACCTGTACACCTCATACATACGTGTACACCTCATACATACCTGTACACTTCATACATACGTGTACACCTCAAACATATCTGTACAAATCATACAAGTGTGTACGTACAGAGATACTCTCTCAGAATCAGTCACTTTACCAAGACCCAGTAAAGAAGTGTCCTTACATCAATATGCTACATATGAAAGTGTCCTACACCAACAGGCTCCATAAGAGTGTCCTACATCAATAGGCTCCATAAGAAAGTGTCCTACACTAACAGGCTCCATAACAGTGTCCTACATCAATAGGCTCCATAAGAAAGTGTTATACAGTAACACCAATAGGGCCAATTGAAACTGTCCTACAGTAACACCAATAGGTTCTATAAGAAAGTGTCCTGTACCAATAGGCTCCGTAGGCAAGTGTCCTCCACCAATAGATTCTACAAGAAAGTGTTCCCCACCAATAGGCGCTATGAGAGAGCAAGAAGGCACCTATGCCTAATCTCTGAGCTTGGTTCCTGGAGATCCATTCACAGTTACATCAGACGTAAGAAGCGACATTAGCATGACAATAATTATTATTAAGAAAGTGTCAACTTACCTATACACTCCGTAATGTTTCCCAGACGCCCGATCGCCACAGATGGCACAGATGTGTTTTGTCGAGAACGTGCTGTGTGCTTGATTCATTGTCATTCCGCCGACAAGCCCTGACGGCGAGCCCATCGTCGACGTCGGCGACTGCAGCGGCGTCAACGACGACGGTGGTGGCGACGTCATAGACAACCCCGAGGGCGAATGTAACGAGGGCGAATGATGTGCGCCCGGTGGCGACACCTGTGAGCCAGGTGACATCTGTAAGTGTCCCATGCTGAAGTACCCGGGCTGCGAGACCGCGGGGTTGTGGTGTCCCGACGAGAAGCCGCACGCCATGATCTGTGAGGGGGTGGGGTAGCCGGGCGGGGGTTGTGTCATAGGGGGGTGGTGGTTCGAGTAGCCGGACGACGATGTGATAATGTTCAGTTGTGAGATATCCGGCTTGATGTCCTGCGGGGGGCCGTGCATGGAGGTGAGGTGTGGGTCAATGCTCATGTTGTTGGAGTCCATCACGTCTGTAAGCACAGAACACACATGGTCAGTCATCATATAGCCTCGGTTACACAAGCTCCATGAGGTAGCAACACTTTTTAGCCCCTCACAGAGATTAATGCTCTACCAAGGTTGCCACCAGGGCGGTCTTACCTCAGAATAGGGTAGAGATGCTGACTGGCTCTCAAATCAACTATGAAATTGAACTAAATTAAAGATATACTGTTATAAGATACTACTGGTACTAATGCTATTAAAAGTAATAAACATTACCCGGTATACTTACATTCACACAAAATAAATAGAAGTACAAACTGGCAGAATTAGCCTCGATTACCCAGGCTCTGTGAGGTGGCAGCACTTGTTAGCCCCTCACACAGATAACAGTCAAAAGCCAGCTAAGTCACCAGACTATCTTCTCCGCCTATGTTACGCCGTTGAGCAGGTCAATTAAGCGAGACTAGTTATCACATGGTTCAGTATCCAGTCCTCAGGTCTGATTACGCTACTTTATACTTTACTCCCTGGCACACCTGTTCAGTCAAACACAATCTTGACTTCTCTGGGAAGCATTCAGCCCCGTTGCTATTAAAGTGCAAAGACTATTTGTACACATATATCCATTACTGTTTATAGCCAGGTACACATCCAGCTGAGTGGACTGGAGCATTATAGAGTGAACGAACTTGCCCAAGTTTCAACCTGGCAGCAGAGGATTCAAACCCCGGTTCTTTTAATTGAGGGTGCAAACTCTAGCCACTGTGCCACTACGAGATACAGACAGACACACTCGGACATTGTGCACAAACTGAAGTGCTATCATGTACATGTATGTGCAAAGTTACTCCTGTGTCAGTGACAATGTGTGTCTCCAAGAGTTTTATATTAATGGTAATTATTTCCATTTGTAAAATATCTAGTGTTTATCTGTTCGTCTGTTCATCCGTCCGTCTGTCTGTCCATTCATGTGTATCCGTATGCCAATCTTTCTGTCTGTCTGTCCGTCACACACTAATATAACGGACTCCACTGAATCATGGATAACACAATCAATTATTTTAATAGAATATATGTGGTCAGGAAAAATCATTCGATTGTGACATAAAACTTATACAGTGGTCGGGTTAAATGCTATTTTTATTAACTGTTCACAGTAACAATGTCCAGTTCTCTCAAGATTTATGCAATTGCAATGTACTCAAGCCCTCTTGAGATTTGTCATTATGTTGCAACTTTCATCTATTTGGACAATTTATCACTTGAGAATACCAATTTATGAAGTGTCAAAGCTAAACTGCAGCCCATTCAGGAAGGCTGCAGAAAGTGAATGTTGTCATTTATCATTCTCTTTGCATAAAACACTTTTTGATCAATATTTTGACACAGCCATTTTGTAAATCAGGTTCTAAACTGACACTAAAAAAGACCATGAACATGACATGTGGTAAACCTGTTTAACAACAAGACTAGCCATTTTTATGAGCACACATGCACGCATGCACCCACACACACACCCATGTTTCTGTGAAATCTAGCACAGTTAGCTCTACGAGTACAACATTGTCGTCATGTTGCACCATGAATACCGGCACTTGCGAGAATAAAGGAAGCGGAAAAGTGACAGGATATCCTCCGTAAATCTCTCCCTGCATATTGCTGCCATAGCTAACACTGGCAGCCGATGCATTTGAAGCGGATCCCAGTCTATGGAGCACAATTACATGGAGTGTGCATGCAATATGATTCATGGTGCGCCACGGAGATCGCATGCAAAACAGTAAGGCATCCGGAGGAAAAATGCTGCTTTCTTTAGTTCGCAGCGATACCTTTTTCCACGTCTACTATTAATAATATCTAACACGGTAGAGCTGCAGTGAATTCGCATTCGCCGCGTGACGCACGTTGGCGCAAAAAACATTTTGGCGGCTTTTACACAAGCGTTTGCAAATGTCATATAAAACATGAAACCGTTTAGCTGATTTAAAACGTGCCTTCTAGAAGGATATCTTTTAGAAGGATTTCTTTTTAATGTGAAGGACCACATAAATGTTACTTTATTTAACATTTATACCAGTACAAACTTTGTGTGCAATGGTATTTTAAATTTATCAATTAATATGTTTTTAGCGTAAATCCCACCAGGATAGGTATCATTGACCTCAAATTATCAGTTATCTTCAATCCGGCCTACCAAACTGACACAAAGAACTTCAAAGCCCGTGGAAACGGTGGTTAATGGGTTAAAGCAATCCATAAGCATTTCCTGTGCCTGTCAACAATCTGTAAACACAGCCATCCTGTGGTTTCTAATCAAAACACTTGAACTACACACAGATAGGGAGGCTTAGCCACAGATTGTCTGGTACTTTGCTCTCTGTGCATGGCGTCCTATACCTGGCTCTCAGAGTGCCTCTGTTTGAAACGCTGTGTGACTAAGGCTACATTCTGTGATGGTGATCTAATCTGGTGCTGATCGTAACCTATTTCCCACTGCCAACAGTGTGTGTGTTTCACGCTGGTACCAAACTTACATTCTCAACAGTTTAAAGAGAATGGTGAGTAATCGTTTTAATTTCCACAGCCGTTCACGAGTATAAAAAGAACTACTGGCAACCTATTCAGCTTACTTCCATACCGGCTGGTTAAACAACAAATAAAAACTATCTGATGGCGACCAACCACTTAATTTTCATACATACTTATACAGTTAACAAATAAAACTACCTGAGGACAACATATTTGATTTACATGGCCACTTACAACAAATACAAAGAGTTTCTGACAGTGACTCATTTTAATCCTGTATTTCTTAAATCCAATTTACAACAAATACAACTTTTGTATGGCTACAACAATACAATAACTTTCAGTTTCACTATGTAGACACATAAAACAAAAGACATAAAAAACTTGATATTGGCAATCTATCATTTGGGACTAATTTACATATAAAAACTTCACAAAAGAAACACTCAGACTTCACAATTAAGATCCTTCACTGCTGTCAGACAAGTGACAAGACAGTCCCGTGTCCCATCTATGTCACATCAAACCTGTCACCACCACAGGAGGTGAAGTGTCATTTCATGTCCAACCAGCCTGCGTGATCAACATGTCATCATAGTCTAAATCTGTGACAACCTGGGTCTTAACAGTCTGTGATGCGGACCATCATCTGGTTCACATTTCTGACTTGCCACCGACTTTGGACCCAAGAACGAAACCCACCACAGAAACCTGATCGATAGCACGGAGGGAGTCCGGTATATACCAATCTACCGGAGCCTCACTGTGGCACAGACTAGAGGCGAAGAACGTACCGTAGGAACCGAAGAACATACCGTTCTATACTTGGCATCTAAGTCTCTCCACGCGAGCTGTTACCAGGGGTAGCTAGAATGTCAACTGTGCATAAACAGGCTGTAAACGTCAGGTAAAACAACAATGTAAGCATCATCACCCTTCATTGTGACTGCTCACAACTGGTGTATTTTTAACCATCCAACCACTGCCCGTCTATATCAGATTTCGTTGGCAGTGCCCGGGTCATTGGAGGTTATCTCCGGGGTCATAAACTGGCAAACCGCAGTTGTTTAATTCGTATAATCATTTAAATCGGTCCCATGCTCCAATGATGACTTTCGTGCTTCCCTTTCACGATTACACTTAATGGTTTGTGTGTGTGTTGCGTTTCTGAGGTCGGAATTTTTAGGATCAAGTCACTATTGAAGTTGCTATTTCTACATTACCAGCAGGTGTGACTGGCTTTGACTTTTGTCAGAACATTTTGTACTAACAAGTTAATCAGCACAGCAGAAAACCATGTGGATGGAATATTTCCCAGCCACATATAAGGAACAACACATTATCCTTGCATCCATCTCACTAGTGCCTGGTCATTAGCAGACATTGTCAACCTTTGACCTACTAGCAGTATTGTTATCACCAATGTGGAACTGGGGCAGTATAGGATGGGTAACTCAATACACTGAGTAGAGACACACAGTCTACAGGACCAGGCATGTCCTCTGCCACACAAATAGGACACAGGACAGTAGTGACTATCAGTGAAGCAAAAAGAAATATAGACTCGTATACATCAGATGTTTTATCAACAACACAGAGGTGTTTATGACCAAACTCCTCTGTAATTAGGGACTCAACGCTACACACCGACAATCCAATTCAAAAACATGAACGACTGTGAATTTCATGACGAAATAATCCACCTGTTTCTTCTTGAGTTGTCCAAGTCTTTTCGACTTATCAAAATAAAAACTGAATTTTTGACTCTCGAAGTAACTGAAACCAATACCCCGTCCTGATGACTGCTGAAAGCACGCTGCACTCTACTCCCTGGCAGACCAAACACCACTGATGTCACTTGGAATCATTCAGCCATGCTGCAATCAATGCACAAAGATTATTTGTATGCAAACATTGATCATTCTCTTGAGCCAGGATCTAATTCATATAACTGAGTGAATTGGATGTAGGTAGGCTGAATGAACACGCCCATGGTTCAACATGGTAGCACAGCATTTGAACAGACTCTGTCCCTCAAGTTAGTGTGCCCAGAAACACATCTGCAGTGATACGATGATTTCACATGTAACCAGGTTGCAACTTGAGTCTCATATAAGACCTACGTCATCGTGATGTGTCACAACGTCACATTGACGTCACATAACACAAACTGTCCCCATATTGAAGCGTCATTGCATGTGATATTAAATGGCCACGACCTTTCATAATGGCATACACATGGCCACATCAGTGACAATATCGCCTTGACATACACACAACCTTAAAGCCACAGGACTATTTCTGCCATGGACGTCCAGTTTGGTGTCCTTGCTTATTATGAGGGGGAAATGAAGAAATTAACCGATATGAAAGCTGAGCTGGCCACCTTAATCAATCAATCATTGGCTGTAATTTCACTGTTGGGTGTAAATTATACTGCCATTATTACTACTGTCCAAAATTAGGGCAGTTGTGTTTATTAGATCCAGGATATGGGTCAATGTTGGAGCTATGCATTTGCAAATAGCAATTTGACTTGACAGTGTCATACACCAGAAGCAGGACAAATGAAAATAATAGTCCCGGAAACGTTGTCGGCAGGAAATACATGTCTCTTTACTAACGTAAAACAAAAACATTTTTTTACACAACGATATGGTTTCTTGGTTCATGTTATTTATAATGAAATACAAAAAAGTTTCTTGAGATGTAAGTAATTGACTAAATAAATTGTATACATATTTATTATAAAAACAGACCGCTTTACTACAATAACAAAACTAGCCAATAAACCTTCACTGATAACAGACAAATATATAACACTGTAAAGATTGTGTTAAATTCCTTCTTACATCATTTCTGAGAGTAGATACACACTGCGGCAATAAAAAAACAATCTGAAGCATAACTTGGTTAATTACATGCACACTGAGTTGGAAAAATTCAGCATATTTGGGCATTTTCAATAAAAAAACACCCAATGAAAATCATTGCATTTTTAAAGTGAACTTACGCCAAAGTTTACAGTGCAACGACATGCACTCTGTGACACATGCCATGTAATAAATGACTGCTGCACCCATTACCGTATAACTGAACAATTAATATTTAATTATATGCAGTAATAACCGGTCAACAAACTCCTGGCAAAGAGTAGTGCCTTCGCACACCCCTCCTGAAAGATTGCTTCCAGATGATTCAACCTAACTCTCACGAGAGCCTGTCACTTATTTAGACGGCTGTGAGTACATTGTAAGAGTTGGCAAGTCACTAAATACAACCACAAACAATCTGAACACACAAAGCTATCCGCGGAGTAACAAATTAATGTAAAATCTAATGTTTGGTTTGTTTGTGTGTGGGTCTGTGTGTGCATGCGTTCGTGCATGTGTCTGTGTGCATGCATGAGGTCGTGTGTGTTTTATGAGGTTGTTCTGAGGAAGCAGTGTCTGTAAGCTGGGAACATTTTACATATTGTCTTCACGAATAGGTCTTCTATATCTGGGTTACATTATGTCATTTTTCATTTCATTTTCATCCACATTTAGCTATACACACACACACACACACACACACACACACACACACACACACACACACACACACACACACACACACACACACACACACACACACACACACACACACACACACACACACACACACACACACACACACACACACACACACACACACACACACACACACACACACACACACACACACACACACACACACACACACACACACACACACACACACACACACACACACACACACACACACACACACACACACACACACACACACACACACACACACACACACACACACACACACACACACACACACACACACACACACACACACACACACACACACACACACACACACACACACACACACACACACACACACACACACACACACACACACACACACACACACACACACACACACACACACACACACACACACACACACACACACACACACACACACACACACACACACACACACACACACACACACACACACACACACACACACACACACACACACACACACACACACACACACACACACACACACACACACACACACACACACACACACACACACACACACACACACACACACACACACACACACACACACACACACACACACACATACAACATATTGTTTCCAAACCTTAAAGCCTAATCATATGCACTACCTATTGCATATACAATAGGGTCACTAATCTCTTTTTGCAGACCATAGTATATTATCCAACATAGCATGCATTCTGTAACATTTTCTGTTTAACCCTTTCTGCTTAGATACTAGTCAAGATAACAGTCACAACTATCAACACAGTCGCTATCTGCAAAAACTATTTGGCCGGTCGGTCGATTGGTCGGTCGATTGGTCGGTCGGTCATAGGTTGTGTGGAAATCACTAGATCTGGCCTCCAGCAGGACGCATTTTTATCTACATCTGTGCGACGTCAGTGGTCTACTTTACACTACCCCACTGACAACCGTACACACACGCACGCACGCACACGCACACACATCCGATGCAGACTTTACACCCTGATGACATACAGACTGGACCACGTCAACCATGTGCGTCACAGTCACATCACGTTGCTAGCAACTGGTGCGTCCTTCAAACTGTCCTCTCTCCACCAACCAACAACATCTCAGATGTCTTGTGTAAGCCGCAGATTACAGCCCTGAGAATGAAGCTAATACCCACGGTCTCCAGAACGGCCCTCCGCGGGCCTCGCCAGCTATTTCAGTCACACACTCAGCTAAGAGCCGACGCAAGAAAAAACAACACGGATCCCACAAGACTCTCAACTCAGTCGCTTCTTGTCTGCTCTGCCTGCTAGATTGAGCCATGACTCACGCGTTCATTCCACCTGACCTTCGCATAAACAACTGCTGGCAACGCCATGCTGGCGACATCTTCGATTTCCCCAACCAGACTGCTCTGCTGGAAAGTATTAATGAAATACGAACACATTTACGCATCCGAGAAGAACAGCACGACAGATTTAACTGTCACGAATTAGATTTTAATGCATATATGCAAAGGGAGTCGAGTCATATGGGTAGCATGTACAAACCCTCGCTGATTTAATACGTAAACAGCAAGGACGTAAACATGACAAATTGGGTCAGTAGCGGCAGTAACACTGTGACAGTAGATGGCAGAGAGCAGTGACAACCAGACAGCACAGCTGCAGTGACAGACAGACAGTCGGTTGCCGGGACAACCTACCTTCAAGTAACCAGTTGCTCATGTTTTCAACCATCTTCTCCATGACTATCCGGGCAGGCCGGGTGCGTGTAGCAATGGCAGCGACTGACGCAGCAGAAACCTACATAATATCCAGTGCGGTGGCGTGGCTGTGGCTGTGGCGGCTGCCGCTACTCCCGCTACTGCTGGCCGTTCAGTGCCCGCTACAGACAGCCCACTTCTCCACCACCGCTACACCAGTGGCAACATCAACAACAACACCCAATGGTGTTGTTTACCGCGTCTCAGACGCTGCCACACACAATGCCGTAGTGGACACAACAACAATCCGGTCAGTCTGCTGTCCACACACAGGTCATTCGCTGGTCAGTGCGAGTGGTCCGATCATCCTTGCAGGCTGCCGTTCATTGGTGGCGCTTCCGTCCGTCCGTCCGTCCGAGCCCGATCAATAGACACAAACAGCGATGCCCTCTAGTAGATAACTCCCCAACCATAGACTGAGTGAATCGAGGCAACCGTGTCAGTGTATAACAAACAACAGCAGCACAGCGGCGGGCGGCCTGTGTGAGTGTGAGTGTGCTGTATGCTTGTATGTGCACACAACCAGCTGCCCCTGTCACTGTGCCAAGTGGCGGGCTAAGCCATGCTTGTTGTGTACCAGTGTGGCCGGCTGGCTCACTGGCTGGGTGACCTACATTGGCACTGGTTGTATTCAAGACAGCCCTGCATCATTCTCTCTCTCTCTCTCACATGGCTGGAGTTACTGCTCTGGTCCACTCTCAGCCATTCTCTCTGGGTTTCGTAAACAAGCACACTTGTACTTGTGCTAATGAGTGCCACAGTTTACATCTTCATGGTCATAAGACCAAATCACTTTCTGTATTGGGTGGGATTCGTAGTCTGTAATATATTAGTTTGTAGAAGCAACAGCTTTATGATGCAACTATACCTTGCAACTTTTGTGTTGTGAACTTTTTGTGCGAGCATAATTTGAATCAACGGGAAATGCTAACAAAAACAATGTTAACAAAAACAACGTTAACAAAACAAAGTACACTTATCCTCTCATTGCCTGAATAAACCATGTCTTGAGAAGTAAAACCTACCCTTAATGTTTATTAAATATTTATAATATTTATAATGGAGTATCACGGTAATTCAGAATCCAATTATACCAGACACAATTACCACTGTGGTAATTTAGCATCCAATTATTGATTTATTATGGCAGTAATAAATAACGTAGAAGAATGTATCACTGGTGCAGATTTGTTCGGGTGCTGCATAGTACAAAGCAGAACCTCTTCAAAATATCAAATTTTTGGCTTTTCATTAGTCGTCTATTTACTGGTACAGCTGCAAAACACACATCTGAGAGGTATACGCTAATGTTGTCTCTAAACATATTTGTGTTACTAGCAATCAGTACACAGTCAGTCCCATTCATTCTAATGTGAGAACGACAATGCTTCAAGAAGACTGGCAATGCCTCACACAGAACTGTCAGAACAGATACTTATATAATAGGACTTAAAATGTTCCTTAAAGGTCTACTAGACCAGCACAGCCAACACAATGCCAGTTTACTAGAAGACACCGCGGGAGGCAACACTGTATCAGGGGCTGAATGTAGCTGATTACAAGGTTCAATGTTTGCATTTGTACTGTTACACCAGCTCAACTCACTTTACAGTGAACTGAACTCGTCATTAATAATAGACAACAGTTGTACTGGTAGATAACCTGAGAAGATTCCTAAATATTGTCAGAAATGGCAGTAGCTTTTGCGAGAAGAACAGCACAGACTCGCTGGACACAAGGGGTCGTGTTGTCAAAATTTGTACACTACACGTTTTAATCTGGTCACATTTTATTCATCCCAAAGCATAAACACATCCATGTATACAAGTTACCAGAGAGGTCAAAATAGCCACCCACAGACACCGGCTCAAAAACAGGCCCTTCATTTCAAATACACGAGCCGGGATTGAAATAATGATGTATCCCCAAACCAACATGTGCAGTTGCCATTTGGAGGATTGAGACCATAATGACATCAAGTCTTTCAGGCCAATGACACTAGATCTGTGGCTTACAATACTATTAAAGCAAGAATAAGACAGCAACATTAGATCGAGTTTTGTCACACTTTACATCTTTGATGAACTCGTACAGACTTAATTTATCCCTTAGAAATGTTTGAATTTATTGAAGACATGCATATAATATATTTGCAAAGTACTTTCATAAGTGCACACATTTTCTATCCAACCTGATATGGAATACCTTCCATTCTTTAACAACATCTATGGTTGTGCCCAATAAGTGTGAAGATAATCCACCAACCAGTTGGGCTGATAAATGGTCTACGCACGAAGGAATGCCCACAATGCAACGGTGCACTCCAACACCCATTAACCTGGAGCCGACTGAAGACAGAGACAATATAGGTCTTTAACCACGCCAAGCAGTGCCTCCAAGTATTTATAAGTAGGTGGGACACAGAAGAAGCGATGGACTGTTATGACCGTCTGGACAGACACAGGCAGCATAAAGGGGTAAATGATGTGGAGATGCCATTCGCTGATACTGCGGCCACGCACGCAACCCAATCAACGACAACAAACAGATATTTCTGGGTTGACTGCTGTGTGGGGGGAGGACACGACAGGCCTACTTTTGTCAGTAGTTTCTGCTATTGGCCCGAAAAGTTTATAGCACTCTGGTAGCCACGCTATCTGTTTTGTTTTTGTTTTGAATTTCGTTGAATATTAATTACATGGATGAGGTAATAAATATAATTTACCATACTTGCAACTAATTCCTTATTGCTACATCCAATGTATAGTAGAAAATAAATTTGCATAACTTGTGAAAAAATTACTTCAATCTACTGAAAAAGACTTATCCGGAGTGACCCCCCCCTTACAATGTTTCACTGTGGTGGTTGAGGTAGGATGAGCCATACCTAGACACCATGGCACCACGCTGCGATAACACCGGTCAACACTGCCCCCCTCACTGCACTGCCCCCTCAACAGACACCGCAATTAAATACATTAATTACTACAAGACGCAGGAACATTGCTATTGTTAACTCTTTCCACCTCATCGCCGGTTATGATTTATCTGCCGCCGTCTGGTTTGAAATGCATTCTGGGAAACACATTTTTTATTATGCCGCGACACACTGGGACAGTCGGCTATCCGCGCTGTGCTGTGGTGTGCGGTACCGTGTACAATGTCAACAAATATTGGTTTCAAAAGAAGCGTAGTACGGCACCACGTATCAAGTAACCACAGTGGTATTAATAGTCATTGACGAACTCCAACCTACACTCAACTATTACCTTCCAATACACCTGATAGTTACAGATGGGGCCCAGATAGGCAGCTGACTTGCTGACTGTCTGCCACTCCCAGTAAAGGACACTGAAAGACCAGCTGATAAGCCAAAGGTTATGATTGTGAGGTGGGATGGTTCGATATCTGCCCCACGCCATACACAGGCACCCCTCTCTACCTCACCATTATAATCAACCGCGACTCACCAGCGATCTGGTGGCAAGATAGGCTGTGGAAGGCATCTTTTTAACCCAACTTCCCCATCCCACCCCCACCCCATCACATTACATTACAACCCCGACTGTGTGCTTAAACCACAGAAATACATGCCTACGGGTCACTGCTGAGAACCACATTGGAAATTAATGTAGTTTCATGTGCATTTACATGTTATCTCCAGTGCTACGTGATATGATGCAGTCATTGTTGTTCATTATTCATCTATAAAACTGTACCGAATCAACTCAGTCATCAATCACTCTGTTACGTTACTGCTGGCGCAGCACATATGCAATGTTTTATTTTACCACGATACTATGCAATCTTTTCCCTGAAATCACTCAATAAATGCAAACACATGGCACAAAACTGACCTTTGTAATGTGCATGTGTCTATATTAATTGTTTCACATATTTGACTAGCTCTCGAATGATCTTCAAATGACAGCAAATCAGATTGTCGCACACCACAGATCTGTCACTCATCCAACATACCGCAATGTAAAACTGAACAAATGTTCAACTTTTCAGTAAGCCTATACATGATGCTGAGTAACCACGGGCTATTTTCACAGGTACCCCCTCAACTAAATGGATACACGGTGAAGAGTGGCGTATAAATAGCTCCGCCCCGGTTGAGTGTCTCACGGCATAAATTATCAGCAAGTGCCTTTTTGTTGCCCGCATTCTTAAATGTCACCACTCCTCACACAAGTGCTGCCATCTACTGAACAGTGGCCTAACCAGTCTCTGTGGTAGTTGGTGGTAAACACTTTGTCCTTCACCTTACCCAGCAGAAAACAAGATATTCCTCCACTCTTGTTCTATCTGAATAATCATTTCACAATCAGGAAATCTCCAGTAAGTCTTGTATTGTTCAACCAGGTCTCTATTTGAATGTTGTGTGTTAACATGTAAAAACAGTCAAATTAGAAACAACTTTATCGGCCATACATAAAATATGTATGACATTCCGACTTGAGAAAAAGAATTCAATGAACTTCCTAGTTATAATGGCTACCTCGGATGATTCCAGGAGTCTAGATCTTATCCCAAAGTGACACACGGATTTACTTTATCCCACAACGCATCAGTGCAAGTGTTGGCAAATTATACGCACCCTTACGACGAGTAATTACTAAGTGCGACTGACAAAACAAATAATTTAATCAACGTAACTTCATAACAACGTTCCTCATCAGGAATTTACGCCTTTGAGATGTGACTTTGTCAACATGTTTCACCACAACATCGTGCATTTTGCTATGAAGTGTATATTAGCATCGGGTCAAGGACGTGACCACCACAGCAAACACGTGATTGTAGTCGTGCACGATAATTGAATAACAACAACAATGTAATCTACGGGAACTGGGCAGCACGCCTACACACTCTATTTCTCACCACGCGTCACTCCTTACACAGACATAAAGTGCTTTAGAAACCATGCTACAATTTAACATTAAAAACAACTCCTCGTTTGTACTCAAACTGTAGACAGGACACTATAATCACTAAGCGTGACAATCCAACCACCCATAAAGAGCACCATTCGTAGTGCGTAAAATAATTTCGCATTGCAGATGTTCAGATGCATCAGTGCCACATTAGAAATTATTAATGTTTGCAATCTAACAACAGACCTATACTAGTTCGGGGAAACTTCACTCTAAACTTGCAGTCTACTCCCAGCTGCTGTTGCTATGACAACTGTTCTACAGAAGTGGCAGCTGTCACGGGTCTGACTTCAATATTTCTGTCATTAGACCAATTAGAATTTGCTGGTTCTGCATATCATTAACTTCTTTGAAGCAGAATTTTTCAGTTGGAAATATTGCAGCATTTATTACCAAATAAAAATAAATTATTCAATGACACTGGTAAGGAAAAAATTTAATCATCCAGTTTATTAATGAAAAAAAATTATGACAAGTTTATGCACTACATTACTGTGATATATGTATGAAATAGAAATAAAAAATTAAAAGTAAGTATCTAAAAATTTGAATACTTGATAGAATTTTGATAAAATAGCTAAAAATATTAATGCTTGGTAGTCTTTTGATTGATATATGTTACTAAATTTGCCTGACAACTCTTGTGTAGCCAATAAAAGGCCCTGTCAGTGTATTCCCTAGCCAATCCAAACCACAAACAATTAAGCCTGCCTGTGTGAAACGCAATTAGTACTGGAGTTCGGACCAATTGACCACAGTCTACACAAGTTCAACTGGATCTATTATTAACATGTAGAGCACAAGATTACGTGGACAGATAAGTAGGTCAGATATGTAGGTCAGCAGGATAATGGTCTTGAGCTGCAGAATCACAGTGGAAACTGCCTGACCAGATGTGTTGTGTGTGAATTTTGTGACTAAAGGTGTGTTAGAATGTTGATGTTTTGTGACTACAGGTGTGTTAGAATGTTGGTGTTTTGTGACTACAGGCGTGTTAGAATGTTGGTGTTTTGTGATGACAGGTGTGTTAGAATATTTGTGTGTTGTGACTACAGGTGTGTTAGAATGTTGGTGTTTTGTGATGACAGGTGTGTTAGAATGTTTTGTGTTTTGTGATGACAGGTGTGTTAGAATGTTGGTGTTTTGTTACTATAGGTGTGTTAGAATGTTGGTGTTTTGTGACTACAGGTGTGTCAGAATGTTTGTTTTTTGTGATGACAGGTGTGTTAGAATGTTTTGTGACTACAGGTGTGTTAGAATGTTGGTGTTTTGGGACTACAGGTGTGTTAGAATGTTTGTTTTTTGTGATGACAGGTGTGTTAGAATGTTTTGTGACTACAGGTGTGTTAGAATGTTTATTTTGTGACTACAGGTGTGTTAGAATGTTGGTGTTTTGGGACTACAGGTGTGTTAGAATGTTTGTTTTTTGTGATGACAGGTGTGTTAGAATGTTTTGTGACTACAGGTGTGTTAGAATGTTTATTTTGTGACTACAGGTGTGT
The DNA here is from genome assembly GCA_025642075.2 of Ridgeia piscesae. NCBI lineage: Eukaryota > Metazoa > Annelida > Polychaeta > Sabellida > Siboglinidae > Ridgeia > Ridgeia piscesae. The sequence goes on from JAODUO010000045.1 coordinate 842,235, forward strand.
TAGAATGTTGGTGTTTTGGGACTACAGGCGTGTTAAAATGTTGGTGTTTTGTGACTACAGGTGTGTTAGAATGTTTGTGTTTTGTGACTACAGGTGTGTTAGAATGTTTGTGTTTTGTGATGACAGGTGTGTTAGAATGTTGGTATTTTGTGACTACAGGTGTGTTAGAATGTTGATGTTATGTGATGACACGTGTGTTAGAATGTTGGTGTTTGGTGACTACATGTATGTTAGAATGTTGATGTTATGTGATGACAGGTGTGTTAGAATGTTGGTGTTTTGTGACTACAGGTGTGTTAGAATGTTGATGTTATGTGATGACAGGTGTGTTAGAATGTTGGTGTTTTGTGACTACAAGTGTGTTAGAATGTTGATGTTGGCCCCTGGACTGTAATTAATAAATAAAGACATATAATACCAAATAAATTATTTACTGGTTGTCAAATTAATTAATTATTGGTTATCAAACAATAACTCTCCAGACAAACAATGTCATGTGCTTTCACGAATGTCTTCAATAGTTCTGATCAGGAAAATCACCAAGTACCGTCACAACTCTTTGTGACAAATATCTGAATTAAATCACCAAGTGTTTAAATGAATTCACGTTAAAGTGATGGTAAGTCACACATTTACCGGGTAGTATGTTCCTTGTTTTAATCACTGAATCATTCATTAAAATACATACATAAATTATCAGATTCGGTTGCACTGAAATGCCATATAACAAGTCGCTTCAAGACATCAATAACACAGATATTCTCTGTGAAAATTGATATTTTCTCTCACATTACACCTACACTGTTCTGTCACCCACTAAAGATTTTAACGGTATGACGAGTATGAGAAGAGAACCTTGTTTTTTATCTACTGAAGTTTGCTTCAAATGTCAACCCACTGCAACTGATCTACACATCCAGCATGTCTTATAGTTGGTTGTTAATCCGCCATGTGGCAGCACCGAGCCTCCCTCTTCTACAGTGACTGTTGTCTCTTGTCAGTAATACGCCTCTGGCTGAATGTCAACAGTGATCAAGGGTACTTAGGACCACTAATAACAACACGACTGTCTGAAAGACATGTGATTACTGTCGTGTGACAGCAGGAGACGGAGACAGACAGCCACACAAGTTGACAGGCCACAAACAACTAGATTTCTACTATAACCGGCACTCACTAGTGGAATACGAGGCTTGGGTTTCAGGATACAATTTCAAGCGTAGTGTCCGTTTCACTTTCAAGCTAGGGTCTTGTCATGTTTTGACAAGGTGACTACAATGTAGCTGAACTTACGAAGTAGAATGACTGTGCACAGAGTGACGCATAAACACAAACATGTTTTCACACCACAAGAAAATCTGTCAATTACACAACTGTGAGAACTGTTTAAGACTCGCAGTACACACCTCACATAATATTTACTTCATATCATTTCTGAGTTCCTGGTACTAATAATTCAGCCATGTAATATTTTGTTATTTTATGTTATTACTGCTTGCTCCTTATATTTCAGGCATGAAATATTTATTTTTATTTTATGTTATTACTGTTTGCTCTTCTTAATACATTTATTTATTATAATTATATATGAAGCTTGATTAATTTGGTACACATATTTTACCGAATTTTTACGTCTGGTGGCTTTTGATTTCCCTTTTGGGACTAATGAAGTACATTTTATTGATTTGATTAACAGCAATGATACAGAAACGCCAGATGTCATATTATTATTATTACCCGTTTCAAATATGTAAACAATTAGAAAATCATTAATTTCTTTCATTGATAAAACTAAAATACGTTAATAACGCATCAGCGTTGCAACAACAGAACAGCAGCATGAGACACACTGTGCCCATCTGCGTATTACAATATACACGTGTCAAGGGACAGGGAGTAATCGCGTTCGTGCCCATCATCCACGAGATACATTTCCGAGAACCTCCGCCTACACGCTAATTGCTGATCTGGTTCTCAGACAAAGTACAGCCGAGATCCGCGAACACCTTATCTACATTAATCAACGCGAGGTGGCCACATACACAATAAGAGGCTTACTAAATTACATAAAACCCCTCATCTGTATCACACTTCACACAACGCGGGACAATAAAAACACGCAATGACTCAGCATATTCCAAACAGCTGCAGCTGAAAAGATGTCTAGTCAAGATCTGAGTGTCACACCTTTCCTTTGACACCCGATATCACCACCAGACTGTCCCTCAAATTATGACTCTACGCGATAACTTTGTTTCTTTTTGTTTGGTGTGTTGTTACATTGTGTTGTATATTTTACCTACGCGTTGTTGTTTATAGGTACGTTTCATGTATTTTTAGCCACACATTGCTTACTAAATCGGGTTGACGTGTACATCTACAGGTGTGTCCACCATGTGTAGTTACCCCTACTGCTCCAAAAGACGTCTATGGTAGGGTTTATTATAAATTATTCTATTACTGAATATTATAAAATATTGTAACATAACATAAGATGGCAAGGCAGTGTCGGGTGAGCTGGGCCTGGGACTTTCTTGGCAGGAAATGAGACAGGTTTAGGGGATAGCTGGGCACTGTAGTTGGCGGGAATATTAGAGATAGCCATTGGCTAGTTTAAATGACATGAGGGTTTCCATCCAGCTTGGGCTGGGAGGTGAGGCTGGGCTGCCTCTGTGTTGTAGCTGGGCTGGACTGGCATGGTCAGGGTATAGAGTTGACTTGTACGCTGGATACCATAAAGAATAAGATCATGTAGCTAGTGTTTATTAGTTGGTATGTTGTGTTACATGTATTTATAGTTGGGTACCTTCCCGGTGTCCAGCACACTGCCCCTACGACACATCTGTCTGACAGTAAACGTTATAGTTGGGTACCTTCCCGGTGTCCAGCGCACTGCCGCTACGACACATCTGTCTGACAGTAAACGTTATAGTTGGGTACCTTCCCGGTGTCCAGCGCACTGCCGCTACGACACATCTGTCTGACAGTAAACGTTATAGTTGGGTACCTTCCCGGTGTCCAGCGCACTGCCGCTACGACACATCTGTCTGACAGTAAACGTTATAGTTGGGTACCTTCCCGGTGTCCAGCGCACTGCCGCTACGACACATCTGTCTGACAGTACACCCTAACTTGGTCACTGCTGAGTGTTTATTGCTGTATGATATTTAAATAACTGACATGATGTGAACTTAAACTTCTAATGGAAGCTGCCTTGATCTTATACGCAGTGGTTAGCGCATGCAAAGGTCAGTTAGTGACAGTTACTGTTGTCACATCGCCAACACTCTAACCCACACAAATGAGTACTCAATGCAGTGATGTCAGTCAACACTTGTGGAGTTGACGTAAGACCACAATGACGTGTCCATTCATCATTACCCAACCAAACAGTACCCTATAGAAATTTCACTGGTTGTCAGAATTTCTGTGAGGACATAATTATGTAGTGTGGAGTGAGTAGACGAGATGTTTCTGTGCAGCCTGGCATCAGAACTGTCAAATTATGACGGATGACAGTCAGGTTTTTGTGCGTATTATACTGGTGTCATTTTGATTGGTGATGTCAACACGACAGATCTTTGTCTAATTCTAGAAATGAAGCGGGATCAGGTTTCAAATCGGTTTATGGGAAACTGAGTACTTCTGAGAGTTCACAAATTTTCCATAGCACAGTGGAGGTTAAATTTGCTGTGAAATTTCTCTTAACAGACTTATTCAAATGTTATAGGAAATAAAGGAAACATTCTAATGGTTGCCTATGGAAAAGTCAAATGTGGTCTTACATCAGATAGATGCATTCTATGCACTTACAGCAATATTAACATATTTGCAGGTTTCTCTTGGGACAAGTAAATACGAATTATTAGTTGTCCTATTAGACGAGTGTTTTGTAGCAGTCGATACAGAGCCACGACTGTGATATAGAGTACCTGATACCACCACTTGTTTTAGCCATATATCTTAATATCCAACTGTGATTGCTGCATTTAAACTCTGTCACCTCCCGCAGTTATTCCAGGCATGTAGAATAAAAACTTCTATGGTGTTGGATTTATTCGCATAAACCACAGGTTTCCCTCCACCTGACAAAGGTTACGTCAAGATCTCCTGTGATTTGTGTCGAAATAAGTGACAACCACGCACACACGTATGCACGAACACACGCACAGTACGGTTAAATCAAATCAAACGCCACCAATCGGGTTTTGATTTTATTCCTGACATACGGGCCTGCTTTAATCATGTCTCTAATGACTAATGTATAGGATTTTCATTTAGGAAGTCGATACGTTCTGGGAAAAAAGCCGAGTATTCATTTGTCGGCTGACTGGGTCAGCTAGGTGCTGTGTGACAAACAAAGCAGGTGTCAGCAGTCAGCACCCCCCTGCTGACTGGACTGGACAGGGGTCGTTTGGTACAGCTGTGTGACAATGTCACCACTGAATGTCACCAGACAGCCTGTATACTGTACTGTGTCTAATGAATAGGTTTGCACCATGAGCTGACTGTTATTTATAAACATATAAGATTACGCTTTGTGGTTATGTATCTAATAAATACGTGAATTTAGTCAACATTATGTGAGATTATTAACAGCTTTGTTTATATCATCAGAGCGATGTTTTTCTGGATGGCAGGAATTAACATTTACTTGGGAGAATTTAATTGTTTTCCATAATTATTATACACTGCGTCCCATATATTATTGATCAATTCCTACACTGACTCAAGGTTCATTCTGTTTCAGGTTTTACAAGTATTTTCCTCTGTTAAAAAAGAACTAGAGGCCACAAATTAATCTTAGTATACATCAGATCTGAGAAAGTATTCATTTCTACAGACTATAGAGGATTGTAAATTAATTGAACAGATTGTGTGGATGTTAGCAGCATAATTATTATATTTAAAACAAAACTGACAAATATCTCAGAAGAGCAGAATGTGCACAGATACAATGTTGGACTCACGATAAGCCAAAGGCTTCCTTGTCCACTTGCGTTAATCATCTGGGTGGCAATCCTGTTAATTATTATTTGACCGATTATGTACGGTAAGCGTCACAATCAAACTGTTCCAACAAGTGGTTGAGACCATGTCAGAAAGGTGTGTTCACATGCACGCACGCACGCATGCACGCACGCACAAATCTTGTTAATGTTATAAATCTGAAGAAACGGTGTCTCAATTTACACTTGATGCTGACTAACAGGACACAGTGGTAAGTGTTCTTCGAGGTAGACTTACCCATCACTTAGCACAACAGAGAGCTACACATGCATGGCTAAACAAGTGTAACTGTAAATCAAGTTCAAGGTACCTTTCCAAATACAATTTGTTCTCGTACGAAGTGGAGCTTTCAGTGTCTTCTCCACACCGTCACGAGCGTTGGACATAGACTGGTGGTTATCTGGTCATCATGTCACTGTTGCTGGTTGTCACATGACAGCACTTCCATGACGCTTGCGGGACGGTGTCACATGATGACCCAGTAACCAGCAGTCAAATGCTGACAAAGGCGTCAAAAAAACACTGAACGCTATGTAGAACACAATGGATTCGGAAAGGTACCTTGAACTTTATTTACAAGTATGGATTTACCCGAATCCGGTAACAACATTCATGCTGATAAACATGTACAGTCTTTTGCCATGAAATAGTTCGGGAAAACATCCAGTTGTGCAGTTAATACATACTAACGGGGCAGTCAACCGGATGGAGCACAATTTACTGTCATGCAACGTGCACAGGGACCATTCATTGAAACAACGCCAGCTTACTAATACATGACAGCGACACGTTGTGCATCGTAGATCTCTGTGATGTCATTTCGGTTTCCTATACAAACACCGCACAATAGATTTAGAAACGAGACGGTCACATGGGCTAATATAGTTTATCAGCTTAGTTCATCAAGTTGGCAAATTAAACGCTGTAAATTATACATTGCAATATACCTTTTAACATTGCTACCTATGTATGTCGACCACAATCCAGTTGAGCAATTTCTATTTTGTAGAGATGTGCCGAAAAAAATTGGTTTATGCAAAACTTGAGTTTTTTAGTTAATGAAAAAAATGCAATAACCAGTAAAATTTCAGCCTCAAATTTCTGCATACAATAACAAATATTTTGACAATCACATTTTTTATTTGGCAACTACGTAATGTCACAATCAACTTACTGGTTGCGAAATGTAAAATAATGTTATTACTTCTGGCAAATTTGAACTATGAAAATGTTTGGTCTGAAACTGTTTCAAAGATTTTTGGTGAACTACCAATTTCAACACCTTTCATAAGATTAGCTATATACTCTGCAAAGTTTAGAAGTTAGGCACGACCATGGGATGAACTACCCCTACAGATAGAAGTACATTTGTCTGAGCACTGATATCTGTCAAACAAGCCGGGTTATATTAAAACACTATTTTTACTTTCACCGTTATGTTTTTACATTAAACCTACGGAAAACTGGGTGGAAAACAACAATGCAATTTTTCAGCTCATGTCGGCTTCACACGTGTGGAAGTGATGTTAACTGTCGGACCGTGCAAACGGGTGCAGTGCAAACAAGGTGATTCCGGCAATTATGAAAGCGCACTTGATTTCTGCTAACTTGGTTCAAAGGAATGTTTCTGCGAAACGGATCAAGAGTGTACATTCGTGTGATGTGGCGCTGTGTCGGTGTAAAAACAACGTGAAAAGCAGACACAAGTCAGTGTAAAAACATCTCTGTTGCCCAGTACAAGTCTCTACAAGTGGCTCAGAAGGAAAACACCAGCACGGTCTGGGCTACAATCAAGATATTGTGGAGTGTGATCCAGACAGAATCTGTTGGGGCTGGCATAAAAAAATTAAACCAACTGCACGTGCACAACATCGGCCCTGTGAATCTAGAGAATACACAGCGACAGGCCCAAATACAAGACTGGCTAGATTAACAACGGCAGCACTTCGGTGCCAATAAACACCAACCCTAGTCGACACTTGGTGTACATGCCATGCCATATGATGGATAAACTATGATACTGCGGTTGGGAGATAAATACATCCATCATCCCAGAGGAAGCAATAACAACACTGGTCCTCTTTGGCGTAACTAACTTATCACAGATGTAGTCATGTTACACAGAGAGCCTAGCTGAACCCAGTTGTCTACCGACACTGAGGTTGTAGGTTTCCTCAGCAGTGAGGTCATTGACATCCCCTGAAATGAGGCTATACCGAGATCACTGACATCAACAATGAGGTAATCTACCTCCCTCAGTCATCATCGCCAGCAACCCTCCTTAGTAAAGACTGTTATTATCCTTGGATTGTATGTTATATTTGTCTGTTCATAAATGGCTCCCCGTCCTACCTTTGTTCAACATCTGCAGTGGGAACACTAACAACCAGACTCACCAAAGGTGGTTTGTGTGTTTTCAAAGCAAATTCACTCCCCCTTTTATAGACGGAAAAACATAAATTACAGGACATTTTCTCAGCATGTCGCGGACATAACATCTTCAGTGCTACAGCAGCTGCTTTTTGCATTAGTCTTCCTTCTTTTAACAATGGACTCTATCCATATTTAATGATGCATTTGTTGATAAGTTCATTGTCTCCTTGAGGTCGTTGACATTCTTCAGTACATCGACCATCAACCTATGACATACGTCAACCCCCCTCCCCCCTGGTGATGTGACAGGGATGTGTTATCAATTGGGCAGTGCTGTAAGACGTTGTTGACACTGGCATGACGACTATAGACCTCCCTGATGGCCGACACAACACACCCACTCATGTCAACCAATCGGGACAGTGGCTAGTCAACACGCGTGCCGTGTACGAGGCACTGGCACAGAGCCTTTGACATAACTAAACGGCGGCCCATTTAGGAAGTGGTCCTCCTGCTGACATTTCCCGCAGTGGCCACTGTCTGGTGGCCACTGTCTGGCGGCCACTGTCTGGCGGCCACTGTCTGGTGGCCACTGGTGGCCACTGTCTGGTGGCCACTGTCTGGTGGCCACTGTCTGGTGGCCACTGTCTGGTGGCCACTGTCTGGTGGCCACTGTCTGGTGGCCACTGTCTGGTGGCCACTGTCTGGTGGCCACTGACTGGTGGCCACTGTCTGGTGGCCACTGACTGGTGGCCACTGTCTGGTGGCCACTGTCTGGGCCGGTGCACAGGCCACTGCTAATGACAGAAGCTGTATTTATACGGGGACAGCTCACAATTTTAGTTCCGGGGACAGGTGTTAATATTATTTCAGGGGACAGGTCATCATTTTACTTACCGAGACAGGTCACAATGTAAATTCTTGGGAGAGGTGACAATCTTACTTCCAGGGACTGGTCACAATATAATTTCCGGGGACAGATAGATCATAATTTTACTTTCTTGGACAGGTCACAATTTCATTTCTGTGGAGAGGACATAATTTAACTTACCGAGACTGGTTACAATGTTACTTCCTGGGACAGGTCACAATGTTACTTCCGGGTTCAGTAACATGACTATAACACACCAACAGTTTTCTCCTGATGGGATAATAAGGCTTTATTGTACAGCATATGCTACCCACTTTTGAAGATTTTCCTCTTTCGAAACGATACTTTATGGCCTTAGAAAAGGGCACATTTAGTAAGACAGTTGTGAGTAAGACACTCTCGTAAGACACTACCGAGTAAGAAACTCCCGAGTAAGACACTAGTCTTCTGCTTCTGGTCTGTTTGGGTGACAATGGCAACAGACGCCTTCCATGGTTTTTTCTTAAATGGTTTAGACGAAAACGCTTCTGAAGCGACAACATAACAATCAAAGCATACAGTTGTTTGTTGAAAATTTACCGTAACCGAAAAGTGTCACCTTTAAGTACTGGTGGGAAACAATAGTCTATTTTAAGCATATGTCCGCTGTCATTTTGTCAGGTGCCTCGATTGCACTGGCATTAACTACCCACTTGCAGTACTACAACTACTCAGCCGTGGAGGACAACGTGATGACACCGATATGTCCAGGCCAATCGGACACGCGCCGTGATCTTGTGTTATCAATAATTAATAATTCACGGCACACACAAAATTCTAACGATGCAATCAACGTACAGTACAACACGGGTGTGTGTGTGTGTCAACTGAAATATTGATGTCACCACAAGTAATATGCTAATGCACGTCTAAGCTAAGGTAAAGGTCAAACTCCCACCTCCATGGACCACTGAAACGAAGCAGTTTCACTGTCAACAGTTCTTGTAAAAAGAACTTGATGGCAACATTTCTTGACACACCGGTGGGTGGCTCTGCCTTGCGAGTGATCCACGTGTCGCAAATGGACCACATTTATGGTGGAATTCAGAAGAGAGGAATGCTGTGCCGTGTTTAAGATGTTATTATCAATTTTTTTGTAAAACAGTAAACAGATATTGAGAACTTTTTATTTATTCTATATAAATTATATGCATATCTGGGTAAATGTATTGAAAAAATTCATTAATTTTATACGCACAAATCGCATTAAGCTGCGGTTTATTGTTTCTATATGCAATAGTACGCATGCATTAAATATACATGAATTGTCACGAGAATACCAGAATGGTGTTGTTTTCTACACCCGGTAAATCTGTCTAGCACCAATCACCTGAGGCCAGTCTCCGTCCCATGACTTCCATCATACTGTCCCATCATCCCATGTGTTCTACACATACACACGCACAACCAAATTTCATGATAATGCCTCAGTAGAAAAAGATGGTCATTCGATTGGCAACATGCACAGTATCTCACATTACTCATGCCCTGCCCCATGTATTGATTGGCAGGTGGCGGTTTTTCAATCAATACAAAACAGTACCTTTAGAACAATGCCTTTCTATGAGCATTTATTTGCTGAAAAAATGTATAATGAACGACCATGACACAGGAGCCCCGAGTGTTTCTACATGCTCACATCATACGGCTGTTTCAGGTACCACGAATATATTTTACGTTTATCTTCTGGACGAGAAATTACAACTTTTCCCAATTAAGCTGATGAACAAACGCATCAACGTTAACAGTGCCTATTTTCGGCAGACTGCAAAACACGACATTGTGAACAGCATAAAAAACATCGCCAAGTAAAAATAAGAGCAATTTGTCCCCGTCTTCACCTGCCAACAAATCTGCCAGTCATTGTCCGCAGCAGTCTGAGAGCGCACCGATGCCTGTAATCCCACAGCGAGGACTGTGACGAATCTGTCATCGATTGGGGCCAAAGTGCTCCATCTCTGTCACCAACCAGCCCTATCAACGATGCAGGGCACTGGGTGCATTCGACACTGCCCATGGACCCACCACCCGCAGAGCCACCCCACCACACCGCGCCCCCACCACCTCGAGAAAAAACCCACAACTGATGAAGTGCATTGACATCCATCACTCGCTGCCAGAGCGGAAAAAGCAAGGCAGACTAACTTGGGTGTTTGCACTGGGGAGAGCTGACAGCCCTCGTTAGCAACGGCGGAGCGGTGAACACATCATGTGACGCAGCCCACAAATCACGACGGGCTGACGTCTCGTATTAGCATAGTCCCACTTTGATCGCAACGCTGCGGCGGCGATCGCACCCACGTGAACTCGGGATGGCGCAAGAAAAATCGGATCGCGCAAATGTAGATGGATTTACGTTGCAAGATCAACATCGTGGGTGCGTTGTTAATTATGTACGGCAATGTGTGCCAACACAAGTGAATCAGGAAGAGCGAGAAAAAATGCAAGGCGGAAATGTAGATGGATTTATTTATGTTACTAGATCAACATTGTGGGTACATTTTAAGGATCACTGAAGTGTGTGCCAATTGTGTAGTTCCAAGAAGACGGATAAAACTGAAATTTTAAGACACAGACTTGGATTTTGGGGTAGTGTTATTTGGAAAGTTACTGGATTTAACAAGGTTGACATACAAAGCATCAATTCTAGATGGCAAGTAAAACCTACCGGTTTACCAAAATTCTAACCATTTGAGCAAAACTAAAGGCATGCATTGTGTGCATTACGTGCATGTTTTGAACATGCTTTCACAGATAAGTTATTTTTGGTGGTGGACAGAAATAAACAAGTTATTCCTGGATGTGGATCAAAACAGGTTATTTTTGCTTCCTGAATGTATCGACTTTCCACTTTCTTGGAATGTGATATTTGACTGGGTAATTACTTCGACACTTTTTTTTGGTATTCTGAATATTTTGGCCGACTCGCTCGCTCGGTAGGTCGTTGTCCTGTCACCAAATTGACATTGCTACAAGTAGGCCGAGCTTCACAACATGACAGTGACAATAACTTATAAGAAACAACCACCACTAATCCATTGAACACAGGCAGCATTGAGTTTAGCTTGTTGAAGATGGATAAAATTTCACGATTACATAACAGTCTCCACACAGACGATCTGATAACAATACCACAAGGGTGACACTGTGAGCCCTGACGCACCCCAGGTGTCATTCACAATAGTCAATGCTTACCTGTTCATAAAAGGTGTACAAAAAAGGGTCAAGGCCATGTACTACTTATGAAAATGTCTACTGCATATGCATGTGTGTTTCATAACCGCGCTAATTGCAAATAAACAGTCTATTGTCACTGTTAAGTCAAATACAGCCCAGGTGTTGACAGCACTGTGAAAGAAAAAAACGATCTCCTAGAAAACACACGAAAGGTCATCTTCTGCATGTAATAAATCCAGCCAATCGTGACGCAGTATGCATGCGTTGCCACGCCATTTTCATCGTGGAACGCTCTTCCCAAAATGATCTTTGGCTACTTTTATGGGCATATAAAGCTCGCCATGTACAAATTGTAGGTTAACAGCTGCGTGCAACAAACAACGGTGATAATGTCAAAACTATAACGTAAATGGGAGGGAAAAGGTCAGCCTATCAATATAATAATGTACCTTGTACAGATTCTATAGCAGACAATGTACGCTTCTCTTATAGCGTGCTGACCTTATGTGATAGAAACTGTGACAAGGTAACATGTCCTCCACTCCTGGATACAACTTCCGCAGCCAATTTCTGACAAAACAATAAATAGAGAGTTGCCTTCACAGAAACCCATTTGTTCTCAGGGAGTTTACACAAAATAAAGTGAATGACGCAGTTTTTCATGGTGAATTCACACAAAATGAAGTGAATGACGCAGTTTTTCTCTGTGAATTTACACAAAACAAAGTGAATAATTCATTTTTTGTCGGTCGGTCGGTCAGTCGCTCTACAAAAAAGCTTCATGAATAACAGTTCTTTTCAACTGACTGACAGATCTATTATTGTAAAAAAATCCCACCAAATGTTTGAATAAGACATTTGTTCTCAACAGAATTACGCAAAAAATGAACACTGCCGATTTCTGTTACACAAAATGAATAATTAATCAATAATAACCTTCAACAACTACGGGTATACAAAACCAAAGTCAACAATCCTGTTTTTTAGCAGACTTAGACAAAACAAATGGAATAACCCATTCATGTTATGTAGATTAACATTAAAAAAATTAATAATCCAATCATTTAGCTTTTGAAAGAAACTGAACAACCAGCAAATCGACATTAAAAAGGGATAAGGAGTTGATTTCAGCTGAATTACACTGAACTGTTGTTGTAGTTGTACAACTTTGTTGTCCCTGAGTTGAATTGTGAAGTGAATAATCCAAGGGCTTACGTATGCAATCATTTCTGCTCTACAAGATCTATGTCGCTGATAAACATCCCATTTCACACCAAAACACAGTAAAGGGTGTACATCACGAACGTAGATGTTTGTTTCTCTATACTCACGACAGACTTAAGTAGATTACTACTTAAAAAGAGGTCATTGAGCCACAGAAAAATGTGCTAAGCCGAGGTGTCTGCACAAACAGGCTTATGAATGGTGCCTTTCATAAAGCATACATTACAACCTAACCCAATTACCTCAGTCACCAGAACCACGATAACGTTTGCGGCTAGGAATTCCCCATTTAGCTATTCGGCCGAGATCCTTGCGTAGATAACGCACAAAGCCACTCCAGACAGAAGTGGAGCGTTTTGTATTTACCAGGCCGGGTATTAAACCGGCTTACAACACCAATGACTACAGCGATCTTACGTTCGTCAGACCGTTTCCGGTTCCAACCACACTACACTGAAAATTTAACTACATGACAAATTCGGCAAACGCCAAACGACGTAACTATTGGTCACATGACGTAATCTGCTCTCTACGGAACACAACATGCTGCCGAACTCGATTCACCAGACCAAGATATGGGTTTATCAAGTTGTGGCCCAAGTTTATCTTTCTTGTGAGTTGTATGTGTTGTTCCCGACTCAGAGGTTTAGTGCGTGACGTTTACAGATATAATACCTAACAGGTCAAAGTTTGCTGCAGCCGAGGCTATACTCTGGGAAAAAGCCAAGATTAAATAAAACCTATCCCGTGTGGGCGACATCACAAAGGCTGTGGTAAGTGAAAGTTGTTCAATATTTAATCACACAACGGTACTCGTTTTTATATTAACAAATGCGCACTGCATTGTTCATGACGCACGTCATAGACGCCAGAAAAAATCAATTAAATGTGATTTAAATTGAAACAGATGTCAGGGTGCGAGTGAACGACCATTCAATGGGAAATATGCAAATCACAGCGGCAACGACATTAAAATCAGCTACACTCCAAGCCATGTATTTGTCTGAAAATCAATCACTAAAATATATTAAGAAATAACGTTTTATTTCTACTTAAAAAAACGTGGAGGAGAGAAGCTTTTGAAATGTTGCACACAGATTGTAAACATTTTTATCACAGCACTGAGACAATAATTCTAAATAACTCTACACTGACATATGATCTATCTTGGTTCATATTCCATTGCGCTTGACTGCAGCTAATCAGTACTGAAGCAAACCAAATCATTCTCACATTTACTCTTACACAAACACTCCGACACATATTCACAAATGGGGAAGTTTAACTGAAAGAAAAATGAAATTCCTTAAATAAATCACTAAGTAATGGTCGACACAGACAGCTAAGCCCTCCTACATTCCCCGTTGGGTTCTTTGCGCGAGTCAGAATCAAACGTCAGAATTCATTTCCTGTGCCCGCAAAGCAGACGCAGACTATCTAGGTCAAGTGCTAATTAGTTACTAGAGTACACTGCGGGGTCACTGCATGCTGTAATGGAGTCATCCCTCGTTTACTGCCGTGCTCAAGCACACATTACTGTGACTTTCTGACCGGGATTATCTCACAAACCTGTAACCTGCAGACAACATTAACATCTAAACAGAAACGTGACAGGGGCAAGTGTGTGGGATAGTACTGGGGGTTGGCGGGGGTCCAAGAGTGCCCCGGAAACTGGAAAATTATTTCAGTTGAAATACATTGGCCGATGAAGAAGATATTTAAGGATGTGGGTGTTTAACAGGACGTTTTGGGGACACCCGTTACTGTATCAAGAGACAGCCGGTGTTATTTCAACATTCCACACAGTTTGGAGATATTCAAAGATCAGTCCTTGTCTCCTATAGATTGTCAAAACACGTTTACTCGTTCTTAATACAATAAATCCCATGACTTATACTATACATGTAGTTCAAAATACAAAATTCAAAATACAGATTAATCAATCTGGTGTCCTTACGTGTATAGTATCAGGACTAACAACCCCTCTAGCCCTGGGGAACAACCCCTCTGGGGCCTGCCAGCCCCGCTGAGCGATCAATGAAAAACACTACGATTACACTTGGCACCGTGTCAAAGAAATACTGACCACGGAGATGACCAAATGACCACACAACAACACCTGCCATTAAACTAACACAGGGGTCAGACTAAATCAGACCACATGGACAAGTGCACAAACAAGCCCAGAAGCGAGAGCTTTTCATCCGCTTCATTGATCGTGTATGTGGGCGGGCGGCCTGAGTTTAATAAACTTCGACAAAGAGGCCATGTCGACAGCAGTTCCTTCTGATGGCGCAATCGCTGCTCCCTGAGTGTGTTGTCGGTTGGGACACACTGAACAAGTCTTGTCACTCAACCAGCCACCAGACGGCACACTCCTACGGCACACTCCTACGCCGTCTCACAGCCGTCACAAACGTAGTTTTACCTAACCAATATGACAGCCACCAATTGTTATTCTTGTATTATACTCTCAATGTATACGTCCAGCGTGGACAACAACGTCACTGGGATGATGACACATGGAATAATTGTCAATGAATCTTGATTAGTTAGCAGTGTGACTGCTGTGCCATCCTGGCCTGGTGTTTACTTCTGGTCAATTCCCCACCACAGCCACAGCTGGGTCAAACCCACAAACAACACAACATTGGGAAGATTAACGACCAACAGTCAGGGAGAACCTGATTGGAGGCTGTGGGGAGACTGGAGTGGTGCAGTGAGTAGCCAGCATCTGAGCACCAAACTGTCACTATAAATCTAGCGGGCCAGGGTTTGAGTCTGTCTGTGTCTGTCCAATCTGTGGCTTGGGATACTTCACCCAACCTTAATTAATTACGGAAAACGCTAAACACAGCTGACACCCCTACCTGGTACCTGCAGCAGGGAAGTAAGACACCCCACTGAGGGGGTAAACGTGGACACGCTATGTATAACCCGGTGTGACAACGCCCCAGAGTGTGACATGTGATATACCTGAAGTGAGAGGGTAGATTTAGAGGAGACAATACCTGAAGTCTGCATCATTTCCTCTTGGCTCATCTCCTGCTGCATCTGATGATAGGGCGCGTGCCCCCGCTGTACGGGGGACGACATGTCACCCATGTAGGGGTGGTAGCGATAGATCCACATCGTCGCGTCACCTCCACAGTCCGCGGCGTGTACAGAACCGCGGTATCCGTCCGTTGGAGCAAGTATATCCACGGCCGTGTCGTGTTGTCGCTGCAGCTAATGGCTGCCAACGTGCCAAATGTCCTCACGAATGAGTCGTCGATGACTGAACGAACGAATGAATGAACCGACTGAACGCCGTCCGTGCCAGCACCAGCACCGCTCTCTTGCGCCGCACGCACCGTTCACTGCACCACTGCCGGGCAGTACGCAACAAATGCTGTACTCAACAAACCAGCAGCGTGTGTGTGTGTGTGTGTGTGTGTGTATGTGTGTGTGTGTGTGTGAGCCGTGGTGCGGTGCGGTGTGGTGCGGTGCGGTGGGTGCGCAGTCACCAACTCAATGAACTCTGACACAAGCGGCCCGGGATCGCACGGCTGACTAATAATGCATGTACACCAGCGGTGGTGCCGCTACACAAGCCAAGCAAGCAGGCAGTGTAGTCACCACCACCGCAGCACCGCCGCACCGCTTGTGGCAGCCAGGTGTCTGGTGAACAACGGTCTGACCGCAGTGCCCTGTGCTCGAATCACTTTCCTGTTGTCAACCCCGCCGATCTTATCCCATCGGTGTCCTCGCACACGGCCAGGGGGAGACACGTGCACTGACTGATCCCCGCTACAGGAGTCGCTGGACCGTGTCGTGTCCCCACAAAGCGCACGGTCCACTTAGTGTGGCCACCGACTGAGCTGCTTATTTTCTCCTGCCCTACTTGTAGTGGACACTGCCAGGAACACGAGTCAACAGGTGCACCCGTATAGATCACTGTCAACAAACCAGAAATGACTGGCCAATAAATATACAATTACCTTGGTGACACCAGCGCTGTCCGTGTGACTTTCAATTATTAACAATTTCCTTGTACCAAATAGCCCGAGTCAACAAATACTTCTATAATTATAGATCACTGTCAACAAATGCAAAACCGGCTAATAAATACATAAATACACACTGGACACTGCCTGCTCTCACACACACTGTCTGTGTGACTCAATTATTCACAATTTGCTGCAAAAACAAAACGACCCCAGTCAACGTGTACTTCTGTATAGATCACTGTCAACTAATGCAAAATCGAATAAAAAATACATAAATGCTCGCGCTGGACACATGGACATTGGTAACACGGCACTGTCTGGGTGAATTTCAATTATTAACTAGTTGCTGTAAAACAATTGACCCTGTTTTCATGTGCCACACCTGGTGACTCAGACATGGCTGTCATTGCACAACAAACACTACCTGCACGCGTCATTAAATAATTGAGAGCTTCGCCTGGGGGGGAGACTCACATCTGAACGGAAAGAAAGTCCTGTGTTCTGCGCATGGTCATCGCACTGTGTGTTGACAAAACAGACCAACAGGGGGCACCGAATCACATCTCCCAAGTTGTCTCACTCTGCAGACGTCCATGTTTAATTCGAAACAGGTTTATATCAATTTTCTGGTCCCTGAAGCAATGATGATTTACTTATGTAACTCATCTTCATAGTAACCCAGAACTCTTGTTGTCTGGGAAATGTCCCTACAGAACATGTCTCTACAGACAGTACAAGGAAGACATTCTAGACGACTGATCCGCCATTATGAACTGTCAACATTATCAAAACGACAAAGAAATTGCCACCAGTGGCAAGAGTGCCACCTGTGTATACTTTCCCTACCTAAGGCATCGCTGTAGTCAGCAGGTTCTAAATAAAACTCGTATCAGGTAATGTCAGATAAACAATAACAAGCAATGACACAATCTACAATATACAAAACCCCACAGGGGTAACACTACTGCATCAACAGTTATATACCCTGTACATATATATTGCAGCACAATGTTATGCAGCTTCAGTACTCAGGATGTTCTCTGTTCGAGAATACTGTCGAGCAAAATGTTTAGTTTATTTCTAACGTAAATACGCAGAAAGTCTGCAGGTGATATTACATGTATTTCACAAGGTAGCAGAATATAAATTGTCTTTTACCAACAGAATGAGAGGTGCAGAGGCAGGAATAAACTCACTCAACAACCTATAAAAAAGACTGACATTACTGCTTGTGAAGGTGTGGCAAGGAAAGCTGAATATCAGTGTTAATGTCTAGTCTACTTAAAACAAAACACAGGCAGCAATTATGTAATTATTATGGCATTTTGATCTTAAAACAGTTTGTGCTGACTGTTTACAGAGCAACAGCAAAGTGACAGTGACACCGGTGGTGCCACCTGGAAACACAGTGACTAACCATTCATGCCCTGTCTTTCTGATTTGTACAGCACACAGGATAGGCAACTCCAAATAACTACAATTGTTTTTCTCCAAATGCATTATAGGCAGGTCAGAGGACAACAGTCAAAGAAAGTGAATTAATTTAAAGAGGCGAATGGACCTTACATCGAAATTGTTATGCAGCTGGACATTATGCGGTAAACAATTTAGAAACACATTTTACCGTGCTGCTTTCACCCCCACATTATTTGACTACTGCCGCATTTTACCCCGATGCTTTTTATGATAATTAATTTCAGTATGACCCCAGTCCCGCCCCTGCCGCCAGAACCCTCCACCTAACATCCACATAAATATGAAATTTCCTTTTTGCTCTTTCAGAGGCAGTCTGCTAACCTACATTAAAAACTGACTTTATTCGCAAGTGCGTTACGCCACAAACTGCCCCGCATCAAGCCAGGGCAACTCATGCACCAGTCGGCAGAGCCGCAGCAGTGTGAAATTATCACATACAAGACTGCACCTAAATAAGACGGCCTCCTGCCATTTCTGATGCCCGGCCGACATCATTCACGCATTGGTAAGTCCTGCATGTTTTCTATGCGTGGTGTTTTACGATTACTTTCAGGATAAAACACGCCCCGCAAGAGGTCAGTGTAGTGCGGGAATCTAGTTTACAACCTCCAGCAAACGGCGCAGCCCTAAATGGCTCGCATACATTATTAAACACAAAGATGAGTTGATAACTTGATATTATAAAGATCCCATTATTAATTTCACATTCTTTCTTGTGGGTGTGTACATGTGTGCGCGCATGCGTGCATGCGTGCGTGTGCGTGCGGTGCGTTATATGCACATATCTAAATTGTCACCAAGAGAGTTGCATGAAAACATGAAATAGCAAATAGCAAACATTTTCACTTGTCAAATAAGATCAAAAATAACATTGCTCATGAATTATTCAGAAACTTGACATAACTGATTTTTTTTTTTTAATGAAAACTGGTTATAACATTAACATTATTTTCTTCTTTTCAGGGCCCAACCAAATCCTCAAAAATGTTCGTTGGTTTGAAGCACAAAATGGCTACTCAAGTAACTAAACTTGGTCATCGGGGATGGTTCAAAGAAGGAGGCCTCATTGCAGGTCTGACAGCCAAGCTTGGTGGAAAAGGTGCAGTGTCACTTAACACATCAATTCATCACAACACTATCAGAATACACTCAGTGTTTCAGGTTACTGGTAGTTAAATTGTAATTGAAAAAAATATGAGTTGGTTGATTGATCATCATGACTTGTTGGCTTATGATTATTAATTCATGCACTTACTGAGGTAAAAAATAAGCATCTTGTTATTGGCTAATACGAGGGAATTCAACAAACTGTGTCATGCACTACTTTGTTGACATTTAGAAGGTAGTTGCTTGAAAGCATAGGTTCACCTAATGGACGTCAACAAGTTTGTAAATTGAGTGCACATGACAATGTCTCAAAGCGTTGACAAATTTGTTCAACACATATTGCTTGTGTTTTAGGGAGCAGCACAATTCTGGGAACCATTTCATTAAAATTAAGTGCTCTTAAACCTGATTTTGCTCCTTAAAATTTATTTTGATTTAACAGTGATTTTGAATACATGAAAACTGATAACACCATCAAACATCAGCGGTACAGTCACTGGTGTGTCAGGGAAGTAATACATCAATGAATGTTTGCAATTTGATAAACTCCTTTAAATTAACAACGGATTTTGTTTAAGGATAATTTTTCCTAAGAGCTCTTTATCTTAGCGAAGTGGTCCAGGGGGGGGACAGTCACTTGCAAAGAAATGGAAAACAATTGCAGACTCACTAATGCTAGAGAAAGAACACTGAAATATTAACCATGTCTGTGTTGGCCTCCCGTGAGCCTGTTTGCAGTTAAATGTCATAAGTGTAAATGTATAATCTATGAAGCCAAGTTTCAACACTAGCTTTTGAAGCAATTTTTTTAAATATAATTGTTATGTCCAGTAAACACTGAAAATAAGTATTACATCCAGCAAATTTTTGACATGACTATAACATCTGGTCAACTGTGAGCATAACTAATATGTCTGTAATGTCTGGCCGAATATTAGCACAACTATTACATCCAGCCAAGCCCGAATATATCTCTGTAAGTTCAGCCAACTCTGAACATAATTTACTTATTAAACAATTATCTGTAACCTAAATGAAGTTACAAAGTCCCGGGGTAATAACCGGAAATGACACGAATCACATTCAGAGGGTGTAGAGAATAATTATTTGTGAATTCGTTTTCGAATAGCTGATGGCTGAATTTCAAGCGCCTGAATTCACACTCATCACAGTAGCACAATATGGAAGAAATTCTATGTTACAGAACAATTTTAAATCCTACATAGCACTCACTAACGAGACAACTGACGATTACAGTCAGCTACGCCTTAGTCGGTGACGTAGCCCAACTACAGCCTCTTCCAAATCATGAGGGCGAGTTGACGCAGAAATGCCCCACGCAAAACCAGAATAGTGGCACTGCGACTCAACAACAGCCTGTCAGCATTACGCCCCGATAACCATGCCACGCGTTGACTGTGCACAGCTTTTTTCACACAGCAATCGCAGCCCCTTATCCTATGGTGCTTTGGCACAAGGCCAACAGCCCCCTGTTTCTGAAACTTCTTCACCGGCCAGCCAGCAGACTTGCCTCACAGCGAGAGGAACGGGGGCCACATGTTCAACTGTACTCCAATAACCTTCACAAGCGGCTAAATTAGACGCAAAAACAACTCGCTGGCAGCTGCACTCGGCGAATGGAAAACTGCATCGATCCACAGGCGCAGACGGGGCCTGTTTGACAGCTGGACATGTCTCGTCCAAGTGACCTGTCGAAACAAGCAGGCTGGATTCCTGATGCATGCAGGCTGTCCTGATTCATGCAGGACAGCCAGAAAGGTTTTTATGGTGGTTCATGCAGGCTGTCCTGATTCATGCAGGACAACCAGAAAGGTTTTGATGGTGGTTCATGCAGGCTGTCCTGGTTCGTGCAGGACTGCCAGGAAGGTTTCGATGGTGGTTCATGCAGGCTGTCCTGATTCACACAGGATAGCCAGAAAGGTTTTGATGGTGGTTCATGTAGCCTGTCCTGGTTCATGCAGGCTGTCCTGGTTCATGCAGGCTATTCTGATTCACACAGGACAGCCAGGAAGGTTTCAATGGTGTTTCGTGCAGGCTGTCCTGATTCATGCAAGCTGTACTGTTTCATGCAGTCTGTCCTGATTCATGCAGGACAGCCAGGAAGGTTTTGATGGTGGTGCGAATAATTCTGATAACAAATTGAAGCCGTGTGACAGTTGTGACACATTCTGAGGACAGCGACAGATAACAAGTTCTACCTGCCACCTGGAGCTTTAACAGTGGCACAATCATCCTGTCTTTGAAGTGAAAGCACTTCAAAGCAGTACTCAGAATGTGGATGGATGGACACATTTCAATTAGTTTAAGTTTCTCGCCTCACAGGAAACCACATATCTAATTTCAGAAGCATTTCAACAGACACCAATGAACTAGTTGCACTGAAGCAGCTGCAACAAGTTGTACAAAATTTGTTCTAGAAACGGTGGAGACAACAGGCTTTCTGTGCACAACTTGTCATATATGCTATTGTCATCTGATATTCTTCGCTGAATCTTAACCCGGTAAACGGGAGATTTTTAGTGTAATTCACTAAAAAAGATGGCATTTTAAGCCCCTGTCAGACGGGATCCTGGATTTAATTTCCGGTGCTGGCAACCCCCGGTGCGGCCTCTAGAAAAACTCCCCTTTGCGAACTACACAAGCATCTGGAACCTAGGTCAGCTAAAGAGCACTGATTCATGTAGCACAGAACGGTTGCGAAAGCTTGATTCCTTGCTTCGCTGAAACACTGGCCTTTGATGGGAACAATAAGAAGGCTTTGTTCACATAACATAGAGTTCATTCACTTCACTCTAAGTCACTTCAACTAACTTAACAATTATCAGAACCAATTCAAGTGATATGTGTGCATCCAGGATTCACATGGCTGTAGGTTTTGACAATGCAATCAGGCAACCGGAAAGAACGAGCCAAAGATGGTCTTTGGAACAGGCCCAAGAGCCTCCCCCCAGCTGATATGAAAAACTTTCTATGGTACAAACACGTGCCTTAGGCAATCTATATTTGGACATCAACCTGAGAATTATCCTGGATTAATCAGACAATAGTACTGCCACTTTGACTGTGGCTAAATCATCGGGAGCATTTCATTAATACTCTTATGACTTCATAAGCCCAGATTTGCTCTTTAAAATAGATTTTAATCCTAAACAGTGACATTGTATGCTGAAAACTGTCAACACCAGGACATGCCCCTGGGACACTTTCACTGGAGTTTCGTGGAAATAGTGTCCTCTATGAACATTTAATAACAGGTCCTGTTTAATGATAGGTCTGCCTGAAGAACTCATTATCTCAGTGAAACCCGCAACAAACCAGAATAATTACATGTAAACATAATTATTAATATCACAAATAATAACAAAGCCACACATAATCACTGACCACCATTTGTCGATAACAATCACAGCCCTGAGCTACCAACACAATGACCTCTCAAAATTGGGTCAATTCCCCTTCAGATACTAGATTACTACCTACCCACCCACCCACCCAGTCACCCAGTCACCCACCCACTCTCCCCAAAGACAGCTACTGATCCATTCAGTCCCCCACTGACACCCACACACAATCACCCCACCCAGTCCCCCAGACACCCACCAACCCACCCAGTCCTCACACACACACACACACACACACACACACACACACACACACACACACCACACACACACACAGTCACCCACCACACCCCACCCACCAACCCCCCACACACACACCCAACACAACACCACACACATCCAACACACCACACACCACACCCACCCACCCAACACCACAACACACACACCCACCCACCCACCACCAGCCCACACACCACCCATCCCAACACCACACACCACCCACCCAACCGACACCCACCACCCATCACACCCAGCACCCACCACCAACACACCCACCCACCCAGTCCCAGACACCACCCACCACCCACCCAGCCCAGCACCACACCCACCCACCACACCACCCACCCAACCACACCCACCACCCACGCACCCAGACCCACCCACCCACACCCAGTCCCAGACACCCACCCACCCACCCACCCACCCACCCACCCAGCCCACCCACCACCAAACTCCACCTACACTCACATGAGACAACAGATGAGTTGATTCAATAATGCATCAGAATCAACTATTAGATAAGACAGACAACACTGAGCCGGCTGGAACAATGAGGCACTAATGGCATCGAGGCAAAAAACCAGCTGCTGGACAAAAGCGAGCGGGAAAAAAATCCTGGCACCATGCATTAGCTGTACACCTGCATGAATGTCGAATCGTTATCAGCGAGAGACAATGCAGATTATGTCCAGTTCGATTGACATACTTTCAGTTACTATTCACCCAGGTCGCACACGAGAGAACGTCGGACTGAATAATTTATGGGCATTTCACAAAGCCAAGTAAAGCAGCGGTGTAGATGAAACTGAAGGCCAACAGGTGCCAAACTGTACACGCATAATGCATTAGCATCAATAGTATCTTCAAGTCATGGCTCTCCCCCAAGCCCGCACTTACACAGGTGAACTGGTGTTCAGCTTTGATTACATTTATATCTAAGTTAAGTCGGGGATTAACGACAATACCCAGCGTGAACAAGCTACATTTTATTAAACTGCCACTGCTCAGGATTTACATTATACATCGTTTCTAACACGCAGGCTGCGTGCGCAGCTTCTACAGTTTTGCAAAAACGTGACTAACACCCACAGGAAGATTACTGATGACTTCGTTTATAGTTTAAAATTAGCTTTTTTACACAATTCTACTTTGTTTCATATATCTTTTATCTTTCAAAATATTCTTTCACATTAACAATAATAATTAATTTTTACAATAACCTTATAAAATATGCATTCGTCTTCATATAGGTCATGTGTTCAGACTTAGATGTATGAGTAAAAATATACATATCAACTTAAAACTAAATTTTTTCAAAGGAGGGTCTTTTAGCTTACATGTCAAAAACAGTTTGTTTGGCTAAAACAATGCCGATATATAACTGATAAAAAAAGATGAAAATCAATTACCTTTAAGTAATAAATACATAACAATACAGAAAGCATAATAATAATCAATACAAGTATAAAAATAAATGTTAATATTGGTTAAAATGAGCATCTACCATGTAACAGGAAGTGTGTGACGTCAGGTAATATGCTCATTGCCTATCAAATGACCACTATGTTTATACCAATGCATAATTATTACTCTAATATAAGTGCAGGTCTACAGTAAATTGAATAAAAAAGAATCATTATACGACCGACAGTAGATGCAATGAATTCACCGGATGTAGAAACTCGTTCACTCCTGACAATTTATGCATATTTAATGCGCTACGCTGTAACATAATATTTTATAATAGAAACAGGCAAGCTTAATTTGATTTGGTAGCAAAGAAATAAATGGATTTTGCTAATATGTTTTTAGCATTCTAGATGGCACCCAAAAAGCTTCCTGTACTTGTAACCAGTAGGATGTCAACGTACGTCCCATAACAAGGCCTGTAATGTTTTTAGCAAAAACTGTATTCCATCACTAAACAAACGCAGAAGTTACCCATTATTCTGCCTGGCTCAAATGTCACCTATTATCACCAACATGTTGCTATTTTGTGTTTGTGGTTGAAGGGACCAGTCACCCCCAGTGGTAGCAGTTCTGACATCACCAGCACCCCAAGTGGCGTGTTTGAACTACTCTGCATGGGCTCAAACATAGTTGCTTCCTCTCCCATACGAGTCCTGTACATGTGTCTGTGATCACTGCCACCCTACGAAGTAAGTAACTTGAATGTACTTTTCAGGAAACATGGTCTCAAACAAACCACAACTATAATACAGTTTTTGCAAAAGATGATGTTTTTTGGGACAACTGCGGGAATCGTGTGAATTTTAAAAACATTAAATTTTGACTTTACATTACTTGGAGAAACATTGCTGGGGCAAGTCAAATCCAATTTCTACTTAACCAAGTAATGTTGGGGTTTGATCTCTACTTGGTGATTTTTTTAATCTACATCTACTATATTGTAAACTGTAATCAAGATTACAATTCCTTTTTGACTATGTGAAAGTGCGCCTACACTGTCCTACAATCTCCTGTCACAGGCGACATTGTATGGCATGACACTAGGGCGGTCGCCAGAGGCAGAAATGACTGAAGAAATCGGCAAATCAGCGTTTGTTGTTGTTGATAGTCTGGTGTACACATTAGGCCGAGTTTAGTCACATGGGTGAACAGGTAAACAAGACACAGGTGCGGTCATCTCAGGTGCCGCTGGTGATTACAGGCAATATACGATCTGACCTCCCCTTTGAGTCGCGGCCCTAGAGGGCAGTGAAACCTGGACTAGATGTTTACGTAAGAATTGCAATCAGGTGGAAATATCCCGGAGCAACAACGGAGCAACAATGTACCAGCACAGAAGTTGGGCAGGGTGGTCCAAAGCCTGTGCGCCTGAACAAGTAAAGTAGACCATGGTGCCAGTCCACCTGGTGACATTTTGAAAGTCGGTCACTTTCATTCTTCTAAATCTGTCATTGTCCTTTTGCAGAGACAGTGGAAGCTCTGGCCCTTCCTATCTGGTGTCATGCCAAGGAAGCAAAATGGTCCACATGGGGGCGGGGTGGTGGGTGGGTGGGGGGATGTAAGATATCATGTATTCTTTACCATCAACCAATCATCCAATGTTGCAAATGTAAAAACTGTTAACATGATGAAGTTGATTTGGTAAAACAGTTTAACGCTGTTCAAACTTTGACAAAACCATTAAGTTTACAATTAAGTTACAGTAACAACTACAATTTTTTGGACATTGCATGTCTTTAGACACCCTAAACATTTACAAAAAGGATTTTTATGTATTCCACTGTAAATTGTTGGACCCCTATTGTTTTAATGTATCAGAATACATAATGGTACATAGACTGTATGCTTTCAGACGCCAAAAATTATTATTTTTATGTGTTTTGACAGCTGAGAATTGTATTACTTCAGGAGTCCAAATACATGAAGTCATTACGGTATGTACCATGTAATTCAGATATATCATTAACCGCTATTTGCCTAGCCTAATTGTTGCCATTATGACTCCTAAATTACAGTCTTTACAGACTAATTCACAAAACTGATTAAATGTTTATTGAACAATGAGAGCCTGCATGTAGACAGGTCACTAGATACATGCTTGCACATGTAAGTATAATATACAAACATAAGCACAGAAATCTGTAGCAACATTACGCAGTACAACCTCACTACATGGGAGCATCCTGTCGTATCACACAGGTGATCTTAAATGGATTCTGACTTACACTGACGACTACTCTGAAAATTCACGCACCAAAGTATTGCAACTGAGATTGGCAGCGAACATAAAAATACAGGACACCTGTGAAAATGTTACTGGTCTATGACATACCAGTGGTGTATAAATTCGCAGGAAGAATCGTCAAGTGTTCTTGAACTACATCAACCTGGGACCAAGGTGCAGCCACAGAAGTTGGCCTTTCTTCCAGCATCAGACAGGAAGGAATGGCTGAGTATGGTCACGTCACTGTTAGTACAAATCCACCACAGCGTTCTACGCTTATGCTACAGAGGCTACCACATTCTTCCCGTGTCTTTCCTCCCAAGAGGGGTCAAAGTCTCCTCCCACAACACCCAGCAGGACCGCTAATGTCCAACGAGATCGTTACAATCACTTTTAGCACTCCGCTTTTAGAAACTTTGGGAAGCATGAGCTGTTTTACTGGCGTTTTATCGCAATAAACATGCATTATTGCAAAATAATGCACATGAACGGAAGGAATGCGCAACAGGTGTCTGTGAAATGTCAACCAATGATCTTGAAGGTCATCGCCGAAACGCCCGCGGACAATTTATGCACCAGAAAGAAGAGACTGCCCCAAATTCCAACGTATGAACCATGTTTTGTCAAAATGTTCACATCTACAAGCTTGAAGCACAAGTACACTCTTTGATCACTGTAGTAGTAAATATTGTAAATAAGAAAACAAATGTTTCTCATCAGGATGCAAAATTAAAGCTTTTCTCTGCAAGACAGGGGCGTGTGTGAGAGTAAAATCCCTGAAACTGACAGGAATAACTTGACCGAAGAGTGGGAATAATTCTTTATTTGTTGCAAGGTATTGTTTGTGTTTAGTCGAATGTACTAACCACAGAATAACAGCTTTTTTAACAATGATCTGCACGGTTCGGCACAGCTGTTCTGGGTGAACAGATTTTACCAGAGCAGTGGGTTGGTAGGTGATATCAGGGTGTCTGAGATGATGTAAGATCAGAAAATTATGGTTTGCGGGTTTCTACGTGCTACAAATTAAAACAGTGAAAGCTGTCCTTTCCCCCCAACCAATCACTACGACTTCAACAAACAAATCCATGACTATGCAATGCACTGACAGTCCCCACCCCACAAGTGGGGCAAGGCTTCGGAAACACCAAATTCCCGTGGCCGCCTCCGCTCGAGGGGTCAGACCGGTACGCCTGCCACCCGCCCGGCATCACAGCAAACGCTAACCCGGCAGTTTTCCTGCTCTGTGTCTAGGCCAGTGCGGTGCAGGCCACGCAATAATAGCAACAGCACCGAGTGTCACCCCTTGAGATACAGCCCCAATCACCAGCGGCAGTAGTCTACGTGGGGGCAGGGCAAGGCAGAGGGCAGGCATTCAGACGCTAACGCTGGCCAATTACTTCCTTCCACATAAGCCTGCTTTGCTTGACTGATATGATAATCCTCACAAGCTGATCCACACCAGCTGTTGTAGGTCCAGCAAAAAGTCTGTAAAAACGGCGGTCTCGCCACGCATGGATAGCTGCGTACAGATTGGCGGCCATTGTTTGTGGCTGGAACGTTGCCTAAAGCTTGTTCTCAAGGAATGCTGCCTGACTTACGTTCAGATAACAATGTGACAAGCTGTGTCAAAGACGACAAACAGATATGGAATTTACTACACCAAACAAGTGACCAGGACTGTGGTAGTCTCTTAGATTCACACGAGAGGAGATAACTATAACTATTATTACCAATGTATTTTTTTTTTACAAATTTAAATTATAAAGTATAAATTCTGTTGCAGGCCCATGTATGTGAATCGGCCATGTGCATGACTTTTTATACTATATTTTATACTATATTTTATACTATATTGTATGTGCATTCAATGTGCATTTTGTGCACTAAAACAACCTGTGAATAAAACTATCCATTATACATTGATTAAAGTGAATTTTGTCAAACACTGCCCCCTGAAGTTCTTGGTCAATGTTCACACTACCAGATCTCACATGTTTTTGCCAGTTTTCACACAGTGCTACCAGACAGCACATGTTTTATGAGATTTCAATTTTTACTGGTCTACTTTCATTCGCATTTCACTCAAGACAATTTTTCAAACAGTTTGTACAAATTTGACAAATTGAGTATTACAGCGGATAGCAGTGATAGGATTTGTTTATCTTAGAACAGTAGAAAACTTTACAATGCATGATTTGTTTCCCCGCCACGTCCTGACATCCCGACACAAGAGCAGATGCCGTAGTTTAGTTTTTTTTTAAATAACTACATAACACATTGCTACTGCACAAGGTCTCCTGTACT
This sequence comes from Ridgeia piscesae, assembly GCA_025642075.2. Lineage (NCBI taxonomy): Eukaryota > Metazoa > Annelida > Polychaeta > Sabellida > Siboglinidae > Ridgeia > Ridgeia piscesae. The sequence continues at coordinate 871,146 of JAODUO010000045.1, forward strand.
ACAACAATTTACCTATAAAGCATTGTCGTAATTTAACGTCCATAAAGGTAACTACTCTGTCCTTTGCCATTTCCGTAGCTGCTTCTGTACCTGTTTGCTCTACTGTTTTTTGGCGGTTATAAATTCAGTAGTCTGGGGGCTAAGTTATGAAAAGGATAAATAAACAAGTTTTTTCAACACATGGTAATCGTGCATTCTTCGTATGACAGAATATTCACTAAATTCCAGAACACAATTAAAGGTCATTGGAATATATACACAGTAGACAAGATTTGCTATTTAAGAATCATTACTGCCTAACACTTTGAACATATGGCGGCAGCAAAGGGAGGTAATTTGGCGAAATTGGCACAATCAGAGATGAAGCACAGGCAGTTCTAGCAGCTGGATCTGGGTCAAAAGTACGGGAACATATGGATGTGCATGAACAGTTTTATTTACGTTGCCCCTTTCAAAATTCCTCTTTACACAAACTACAGACATTTCACAGATGTAACCGTCTCTAAAACTGAAGATTTCCCTCAAAATTATCCCTGATAGTTTCACTATCGTAAGTATGAGCAATTGTTAGAAAAACAGTCCCATTGAAGTTTTCAGTAGGTGACAAGATTTCAGTCTTTGTGAGTTATCCTGACATGGTTGCCAGTAGTATCCTGGTCTCTGGCAATAGTTGTTTTACAAACAAGACTAACAGTGTAGTTACTAAGTACAGACACTTGAAGTGTCACTGTCTAAGCGACATCTGTTTACTGCCCAAAACCTGTGTTGATGTTATCGGCAGTGCTGCCCTCTAGTGATCAAAGTGATTACTAACAACTGATGCAAATTCACTTAGTACTACGAGCCACATGAACCAGGTACACGTACATGCACACACATGCGACAGGTTGATAATACAAAAGCCCTGGCCATCAACGTCTTAACTGTCTAATTTACAGACAGTGCAACTCCTCTGGCTATTAACAAATTAGGCAATAAAATTAGCAACTGAAATCTACTTTTTGTTTAGACCTTGTTTATATCACAACTATAATTTTTATGGAAATCTGTCGATACCTTATGTATAGGGACACTTAACAATAACTAAATTATCAGCTGTCCTATAATTCAGTTATCAGCCATCCCAAAACATACAGCACACAAAATTGTTCTCGGATTCACAATCCCAAAACTTGCGTAAAACACTAACTGTACAAATTTGTGTCTCAATATTTGCGGATGCGAACGAGCTAGTAATGTCGTGATGTCTGTGTATTTAAAATAAAATGCCCCTCATGTAGACAAGACGTGGCCGACTGTTCTCAGACCACAGCTTTATGCAGAGACGTGTCCACCCTTTGGACGGGTCAACTCCGATGTGGACAGGCCGAAATATCACTGGGCAGGTAAACTAAGGCTGTCACATCACATCACATACATGTGTGTTTGTAGTTTATTTCAGGTCTTGACTCCTCTCAAATGTCTTGTTTTACATAAGATAACAGGCAAGTGACCACCAGAAAAGTGTGTGACTGGCAAAAATGTTATCCCATAAAAAACCTGACTCAGACTTTGCGTGACAACGCAATGGACAGTAGGCGTTTACTGACCGACAAGGGATGGCAGGATTTTTTCTCAGACGCTATTATCATAAACATAACCTGTAATCTGTGTGATCATTGCGTGCGACTGATTGCAATCAGTGCAGCCTTTTTATATCAGTACAGTCTCCTTTCAACAGGCCTAGCTTACCGAGAACTACCTACTTATGTTATAAAACAGGGTGTGGGCCTATGTGTGATTCCTGGCTTATCTTTGTCAGTTTTGTATTTACGAAGCTGACATTTTAAGCATGTCAGCATCAAGGCTTTATGCAGGATAACATGTTCCCTGTTAAAATCTTTTTGGTAGATGCGTGCATGTTAACTCACACACATATGCGCCAGTTGAGATGTGAGTTGTGAACGGAAATAAACTATAAAACTACAAATACATGTGTGAATGTGACAACGCATTTTCAAAGCATCAGTGACAACATCTATGATTCTGGAAGAGCATTTTTGCTCCTAGGTTTTTTCCTGTCCACCAACTGTCCAGTGATATTTCTACCCGTCCAACAGGTCTTAACCATCCAAATAATGAATCGATGGGTCTCTACATAATGCTGTTGTTCTTTCAAGTTTGTAGATTAAAGACATTTTATTTTCTACATAATGAGTTTTACACAACAAACATTATATTTTGGCTAACTTATTTTGCATTTTTTTTTAAAAAAAAAATATATATATATATATATATATATATATATATATATATATATATTAATCACTGTTTTTATTACTATCATTGCAGTATAGTTGTATTAGTGTTTCCAATTTCACATGTCTAATAATCCTCTTAAAGAATATTATGTAAATATATATATGACATAACTTATACATAGCATATTTTATAGGTTTTTAATCACAGCATATCTTTATTGTATATTATTATTACTATCATTATTATTTAATCAGTATACGCAGATTTATTATCACAACGTCTAGCTATTTACATGTACAAACACACCTGTGAACGGAACAGCCGTCCCGAATTTGATGGTGCTGAAATAAAGTTTTATTATTATTATAGTTTCAGTTCTTAATTTCACTCTGTAAACAATAATTTAATAAAATAAATCTCAACCAAACTGTTAATTTAATTAAAGTGACCTTTAAATGTGCACCTGAGGAAATGTTTGGCCTGAGAGCCTGACACATAACTACGTGGTCTGTTTTATGAATTCCACATTATTACACTCACTTATAACACAGTGCGAACTCTGGTTATGTAATAAATGCATAATGTGAATACATAAATCATAAGCAACATGTTCTGACATGATCAAATTTTAGATGTGCAGCTGAAATTCTGTTGTGTTGTGCCTGAAATTGTGCGATCACTGTTAGTGACGTGAATGCACAGGGACAGTAATCACAATTCCTCATGCATTCCAGCTGTAGCTGTACATGTGCACCACAACTGTAACTGTGCATTACAACTGTAAATGTACACTGCCACTGTAACTGTGCGGCACATCTGTAAATGTGCACTGCGACCACAACCGTGCATTACAACTGTAAATATGCACTGCCACCATAACTGTGCATTATAACTGTAATTACATATTCCAACTACAAGTGTACATTACAACTGTAACTATGTGTTCCAACTGTAAATATCCATTACAACTGTAAATGCAACCAGCCTACTCTGTTGATACATAAGGACACAATGTGTTACAATGAATGCACATTGCACAATATGAATGACTTACACCCACTACACGACTAGGAGCATCGTCTCAAACCTCTGGATGATGTTGAGCCATCCGACATTTGATATCACACGGTGTCTGTCCTCCGAAAATAACTTGTCTAGACAAATTAGCTTACATAAAAGTAATTACGTTACGAAACCCGTGAAGCATAGTGGTGTTTACTGTAATGCATAGTGGCACGATACGACATTACAACAATGTCTTTTCACAGGTACAGTGATAAGGTGATGTCTTACCTGGAAGCTGTTATCAGCAACTTTCCTAGGATGGTCAGCGTACCCTATGGGCCGAACTCTACAACAGAAATTACCCAGTTAAAACGTATCGGCAGTGTGACCGTACTTGGCCTGGTTTCAATATTTGATAACTGAAACTTGATGCCAGGTGGGGTCGGCATTATATTGATTATTGTAACATATTCAAAAGACGTATCATACAAAAGACGTATCTCAAGTACAGGGGCATGCAGACAGAGAAAAGACAAACGATGGTCATATATGTTCACTCAGTCCTGAAAAACGTCATTACATCTGGGTGGGTGTGGCTTTTTTACACAGGGTGACATTTTTGCCAGCCGTACTTTTCTGGTGACACATGGATGTCAACTGACATACATACAAGTCAGTTGAGGTGTTTTATGATCTGAAATAAACCACAAACACACCCTTTTTTAAAGCATATCTGACAATATCTATGATTTTTGAAATTGAACCCTTGTAACTTTTTTGCTCCTTATTTTTAACAGTCCAACTTTTACTAGACCACCGTCCAGAGATATGTCCACCTGTCCACAACGGGTGGACGGGTCTATGCATAAAGCTACGAGCATTGGTGCACCACCAAACATACAAGGAGTGTGGCTGTTGAGCTGTGTTGTACAAACAGGTACACGTATGGTCAGGGCTATAAAAGACTGACCGGACACAACTGGTGTCACTTGAGTAACTTTTCATTTTCATCACACCAGGAATAAATAACGTTTCCCCGGGACCAGGTCACTAGCACACTGATGGCAGTAATGAGCTAAGATGTTGTTACTAGATGGTTCAGAGAACTTTGCTCCCTTATCAATCATTGCATTGCTGCAACGAATGTTGCTTATTCGGTGCTAGAACTATCGAAAAATACACACCCAGTACAGCTGTATATAACTTTTATTAATAAAATTATGTGGAATATATAGTTGGGTTTATTTTACTTTGTACAATTTCATCATGCATAATTAAAGTCCTCCAGTGTACTTTTAATGCACTTTCTTATTGAGGATGTTAGATCCAGGCAGCTCTGTCATTGCTGCTGTGTAACGTCAGCCAATTTGGTGACTACCTCGGTACTGCCTTTGGAGATTTGGAGGCCTTTTTGATCACTCACATTTTGAACTGAATCAATATAAACAGATAAAATATATCCCAAATGTGCCCCGATTATACAACATCAAAAAGCAAAGCTTTACATACCATCCACCGATAAATTTTGATTGGCCAAGTCCATTTTTGGCAGGTAAAATGTTTGGTCGGACGGGTAAAAACAGGAGGCGCAGAAAAATCTTATTTCAGTGATGTTGTCAATGGGCTGGTAACAAGTGAATCAACATACATCATCCACTGTCACAACAGTCCACAAATTAACATGAAACCACCACCTGAAAATAAACCAGAATAAACAAATACAACTTGATTGCTTCTAACAAACAAACGGAAGTCGTGATTTCTCACCAACAAAGGGACACCGGATGCAAAGATAGTTGTAATGTGGGTATTTCTGCAAGCGTTTTAATTATTATTCTGTGTACACAGCTACTTGGCTACACGGCTATGTAGCTACTTGTATGACATTTCATGGGTACGGTTGTCCACTAGGACTGCTGTAGTGCCCAGCAGTGGTTAACAGCTGTCTCCCAAAATGACAAATTGCGAATGGTTTGTTTATCAATATGTACTGTTCAAGGTGACAGATGAAGCTAGCAATTTAATGGAACAGAACTTTCTTCCATTGTTGGTCCAACCAACTGATGAAACTGGATCGTTTCAAGAGATTATTATTGTTGCCTAACACTGTTACTATTGCTATGTACAACTCTGAATAAGAGACTAAATTACACAGGCTCAGTTTCAACATAAACACATCAGAGGCAGCATGTTTACCAACAGAAAAACAACAGCTGTATAAAGGCTAGTGTGGTATTATATGTATTCTCTAGATGGGTCGAGTTCGATTTGCAACCTTTCCCAGATGACGGCAGTTAGCAGTCTGCCTGTGAACATGGTCCATGAAAGAATGGACAAGACTGAAGTCAAAAGTACTAATAAAAATATGAATGTCAAAATGGTTGATGTATGAAATATCGACAACCTGTATATGAACTGAAGGAGGGCATGGATACATTAGTGTTTATCACATCCGCCTAGCATGTAGGTGCTCCTGGTTCAATAACCGGTCACAGCAGTCATGGTAAATTTGGTGTTAAAACCTGGCTCTAAACATTGGGGACTGCGTGACTCGTGAATCAGAGAATAACGTCTGAGGATGACAAGCACCCTGGCAGTGACCACCCACAGTGCCATGATAGAAAGGTCGTCTTGGCGTAAAAGTTCTGAAAAAGACTGACTAATGCAATGATGTCTCATAAGATCATAACGCTGTAACCACAACATATACAGACTAGTCAGTTACCAGTCCCCTGGTGAGTGCGGCAACAACTGCAACTGATGGAACAATTACAATCTGTACCTGAACAGGGCTGGCATAAAAAATACTGATAATATGAACGTGAACACGATGACTACATAATGCTGATTATCTTAGCATGAACATGGCAGATGTAGAACACTGACATAAGTACAAGAAGACTGCCAATGGCAGAAGTCACTAACCAGCAGGAACACGGTTAACTATTCAAAACTGCTCATAAAGCTGAACAAACCGAGTATGACCATGTCTGATATTAGGACTCTCCTAAACACTATTAATGACTGAAAAACAACCCACCATTTTGAGGCAAATATTTAATAAAACCAGTCACTCCCTAGGTCCAGATGTGTTTTCAAGAAGACACATTATCTATAACAGCCACTACATGCAATGCCATTTTAGTATGCAATGCTAAGTACTGTACCATGTTAGCATTGTGACAGCCTGACAGTTCCACAACTAGGACACTTGTTGCACTGCAATAGCTTGAATGGTTGGAGGACAGTGATCCCACATTGCAATTAATACACACAGCTTACCTATAGACACATCCTCCTGCCATCTCGATGGGCCGAGTTCAATTTCGATGGTGGACACTTCAGACCGGACACACAACACTTGTGTACCTACCAGGACAGTTTTTGTCTGCTAAAAGTTTTATCCTGCCTAAAGATTTGACCACCCCCCCCTTCTAATCTTATAAGTTACAACATAAATGCACTTGTTTCGCGACACTGGTGTAGTATTTCTTCAACTCTGGTGTAGTATTTCGTGAACTCTCATATGTCTATACTCATATCCCTGACGCTCCATCATAAATGCAATGCCATAACCGGATACATCACTGCTTACACAAGCACACAACGTTCTCGTACACTTACAAGTCTGTGGATACGTCACGTGTACCAAGTGTACATATGTGTGACAGGGACAGCTGAACCAGCCTCCTACCTACCTACCTACTCCCTCTCCCAGTCACAGACACAAACAATTACAGTCCATTCGCATCACGTTTCACAAGTACACCGTTTAGTACCATCACATTCTGTCCGAGGCAACTGTGAGGTAATTTTAGCCTGATACCACACAACATGTACTGTATATACTTGTCACCTGAGGGCTATCGATGTCAACCGCAAAGGGACTCGCAAAGGGACTCGGTCAAAACCACAATGCAGAGCTGCCCTGCTGTCATGTCGTACATACCTGGTAGTACATCATGTCCTTCAATCACACTAGGCAATACACAGGGCTTTATGCAGGATAAAAAATTGCCAGTCACACATTTTTTTCATGGATGTTAACTGTTAAGCCAGTTTATACATTTTTTTTACCTGAAATGGACTACAAACACACGTGACACCATTTACACTAATTTTTAAGGCATAACTGACATCTCTATTTTCAAAGATTTGTTTACCCGTCGACCACCCATCCATCCATATTTCTACCCGTCCAAAACAGGTTTTGCCCATCCAAATGATGGGTGGACGGGTCTCTGCATAAAGCTATGGTAATATGCTGTGTAGTGTGTATACACTGAAATGGATTTATTAAAAAATTTAGTTAGTTCCTTTAAAACCACCTGAACCATATATTACATATCTGCAAAAAGACAAAGAAGTTATATTTATTATAAATCATTTTCGTACCCTAAATCCTGGGAGGTATCACACCTGTCTGTTCCAGACTATTGCCAGGAGATTTCTAGCAGTTAGAAATAACAGAAGTTTGCTATGCTTATTAGTATTACCACACCAGATATATGCAACATTCAATCATTGCACACGGAACTAGAAATCAAAGTGTAGGCCATGAGAAATAATTTGAGAACACACACTAGCTGACCACCACCCATGGGGCGATAAATGACAAATAGCAGTGGTCACGTAGCTGTGACTGAGACTCTGGACCTGTTGGATATGCAATAGATACAATACCACTACACTGTTCTGTCTTCTTAAACGTGTCCCACAGTGGTTCCCTTTGGCCAAACGTGGCTTACTCGATTCTCTCGTAGGAGAAAAACCCTACTAGAATGCTGCACCCGAGATATTGTTAAATTGCAAACAAAACATTGAAATAATAAACACGCATGAAAAATCTAATGGTCATGCAAGGTTATTGTTTCAATGATTTGTTTATATAATAAATGGCATATTTATGCAATTACAATCTCCTTCCAGAGAGTACTTTTGAAGTTAACCTCTTCCCACATAGCTTACTAGTTACTACTAATAACAAGGGAACCTTCATTGCATATAAATCATTAAAAACCATGATCAAGGCGCAAAATTGTGCCACACTTTTTTTTATTGTGTACACTTGTCCTGGGGCCATAATTCTTACACTTCATGAGTGAACACTAATTCCGCCATGCGTGTGCAAACCGCAACAGCAATAATCACGCATACGTAATGAATTGTTTATATCTGGTTTAACATTTAACAAACAGCAGTAGGAGTTTGGGTGAATGGCCTCGTTATGTCTCCGGCTGACATAAATAACACAGACACCAAGAAAAAATTATCAGGGTGCCTTAAACTAGGAACATATCATCCTCAATCATCTCCGCGTGCGCCTGTGTCTGGACGCAATCCAACTAACTGTCAGTGTCAGGTCGATGAACGGCGACAGGCTCGCGAGACAAGTGTGTCTAACTCAATAAAAAAGAAGTGCCGCAATACTAGGAATACTTGCCCACATGTATGATGTATGTTTAGTTACGTCTGTTGATTTTGCTACAAAATGTGTGTCATTGACATCAAGTGCTAGACACGTCAATGCCCGTGTAGCATACTTATGAACTCACAGCTGCAAAGACAGTGTTCTGTCCAGTTAAACCGGGAACAATCTGGTTTGTAGATACAATTTGATGAACAGCATAACAGGAAACATTTCCATTGAAATCATTTCAGATACACAAATAGACTGACTGTGCATATCAGATGTTACGTTAGATATTGTAAGGGTGGCTTACCACATAATTATAATGGTGTTTATGGTGCCAGTCTTCATAAAATCGACTTTTCCTCATTCTAAATTGTAAGCACAAAATTACTTTTTTAATAATTTATTTGCACAAAATTGTCTATCTGTGAAAAGTTTTTCATAATATGGATTTATTGTGATAATGTCTAGCAGAAATTGCCAAATCATTACAAACAAGTAAAAACAAGTTAAATTACAGTAATGGTGATAATTGTGATATTTGATTTGTTGCTCCATGTAAGCTTAGTGATTATGTGACAGTTTTTTGGTTTTTAAACAACATTTAAAATGATATATCAGACGTCAATGTTTCATAGACGTGAATGAGTGAGTGAGTGAGTGAGTGAGTGAGTGAGTGAGTGAGTGAGTGACTGAATGTCTGACTGACTGAATGCCTGACTGACTGAATGCCTGACTGACTGAATGCCTGACTGACTGAATGCCTGACTGACTGAATGCCTGACTGACTGAATGCCTGACTGACTGAATGCCTGACTGACTGAATGCCTGACTGACTGAATGCCTGACTGACTGAATGCCTGACTGACTGAATGCCTGACTGACTGAATGCCTGACTGACTGAATGCCTGACTGACTGAATGCCTGACTGACTGAATGCCTGACTGACTGAATGCCTGACTGACTGAATGCCTGACTGACTGAATGCCTGACTGACTGAATGCCTGACTGACTGAATGCCTGACTGACTGAATGCCTGACTGACTGAATGCCTGACTGACTGAATGCCTGAATGAATGTCTGATATGAATGCTGATGATGAATGTCTGAATGAATGCCTGAACTGAATGCTCTGAATGAATGGCTGACTGAATTCTGATATGAATGTCTGACTATGAATGTCTGAACTGAATGTCTGAATGAATGTCTGAGACTGAATGTCTGACTGATGAATGCTGATGATGAATGCTGATGATGAATGCTGATGATGAGCCTGACTGACTGAATGCCTGACTGACTGAATGCCTGACTGACTGAATGCCTGACTGACTGAATGCCTGACTGACTGAATGCCTGACTGACTGAATGCCTGACTGACTGAATGCCTGACTGACTGAATGCCTGAATGAATGCCTGAATGAATGCCTGAATGAATGCCTGAATGAATGCCTGAATGAATGCCTGAATGAATGCCTGAATGAATGCCTGAATGAATGCCTGAATGAATGCCTGAATGAATGCCTGAATGAATGAATGAATGCCTGAATGAATGAATGCCTGAATGAATGAATGCCTGAATGAATGAATGCCTGAATGAATGAATGCCTGAATGAATGAATGCCTGAATGAATGAATGCCTGAATGAATGAATGCCTGAATGAATGAATGCCTGAATGAATGAATGCCTGAATGAATGAATGCCTGAATGAATGAATGCCTGAATGAATGAATGCCTGAATGAATGAATGCCTGAATGAATGAATGCCTGAATGAATGAATGCCTGAATGGAATGAATGCCTGAATGAATGAATGCCTGAATGAATGAATGCCTGAATGAATGAATGCCTGAATGAATGAATGCCTGAATGAATGAATGCCTGAATGAATGAATGCCTGAATGAATGAATGCCTGAATGAATGAATGCCTGAATGAATGAATGCCTGAATGAATGAATGCCTGAATGAATGAATGCCTGAATGAATGAATGCCTGAATGAATGAATGCCTGAATGAATGAATGCCTGAATGAATGAATGCCTGAATGAATGAAGCGAATGAATGAATGCCTGAATGAATGAATGCCTGAATGAATGAATGCTGAATGAATGAATGCCTGAATGAATGAATGCCTGAATGAATGAATGAATGAATGAATGCCTGAATGAATGAATGCCTGAATGAATGAATGCCTGAATGAATGAATGCCTGAATGAATGAATGCCTGAATGAATGAATGCCTGAATGAATGAATGCCTGAATGAATGAATGCCTGAATGAATGAATGCCTGAATGAATGAATGCCTGAATGAATGAATGCCTGAATGAATGAATGCCTGAATGAATGAATGCCTGAATGAATGAATGCCTGAATGAATGAATGCCTGAATGAATGAATGCCTGAATGAATGAATGCCTGAATGAATGAATGCGAATGATGAATCCGAATGAATGGCCTGAATGAATGAATGCCTGAATGAATGAATGCCTGAATGAATGAATGCCTGAATGAATGAATGCCTGAATGAATGAATGCCTGAATGAATGAATGCCTGAATGAATGAATGCCTGAATGAATGAATGCCTGAATGAATGAATGCCTGAATGAATGAATGCCTGAATGAATGAATGCCTGAATGAATGCCTGAATGAATGCCTGAATGAATGCCTGAATGAATGCCTGAATGTCTGAATGTCTGAATGTCTGAATGTCTGAATGTCTGAATGAGTGTCTGAATGTCTGAATGCCTGAATGCCTGAATGCCTGAATGCCTGAATGCCTGAATGAATGAATGAATGAATGAATGAATGAATGAATGAATGAATGAATGAATGAATGAATGAATGAATGAATGAATGAATGAATGAATGAATGAATGAAACTGTAGCACTAAGTTGCTTGTTCGTCCATCTGTCAGGGGATGATGACCATGACATCACTGGTCTGTGGCATGTAGGCGATGTGTCCGGATGTGGCTGATCAGGCCGATTCGGGCACGAAAGGTTCTGTCGGAGTTCAGACATGGAAGAGCAGTAATAATCGCAGAGCTTGTTTCCGCAGCACTGGATTTGCGGAGCAGTCTCTTTTCTTCTGACCTGGCGTATCCTGGTTTGTTCAGGGGATCAGCTCCCTTCCTGATCAGGCTGCACCAGTGCCTCGCTCAGCTGGTAGGATTTCCCCAAGACCCATTGTTGATTTCAAAGGCCTTTATTTATACCGATATAGAGACAGCAGAGTTCTGAAGTCTTTTTCATGTGCAATGACTACGTCATGCTTCTGTGATTTGCACTGATTTTGCATTGTATATAACTGAACATTAATAGATTATGTAAACAGAAAGAGACTATTAGTGCTTAAAATAGTAGTGCTCCGTGTCTCTCTTTGTTCGGTCAAGACACCAGGCCTAGATCGAATCTTGTCAGTTCAGTGGGTTTATTTGATAGGTAGCTGCGCCTTTTTTGCAAACAAATATAATCGTGTTTATATTACAGCATACCGCTTATACAACAAGGCAGCAGTCACTTAACATATTTCCAGCCGGGACATGTCATGTTAAATTGTAGGGATAGAAATATAGCCAGTCCTACTAAATAATAATAATATAAAAATTGAACCTTATTTTGACACTAGTATATATCTGTTCAAAAGTGTGTACACACTACATAGTCATCTATAAAACAATATAAATGTATATATATATATATATATATATATATATATATATATATATATTACATTTTATTTAAGTTATTTGGTTTAAATTTTTTGCTACCTTAGTCTCACTTAATTTATTTATATATATTATAATTATATTTTATAAAAGTCATAGTCACAATTATATCACAACTTTTTATTTTATTTGTATATATATATATATATATATATATATATATATACAAATAAAATAAAAAGTTGTGATATAATTGTGACTATGACTTTTGTATAAATATAATTATATATTATATATATATATATATATATATATATATAACAAATAAAATAAAAAGTTGTGATATAATTGTGACTATGACTTTTGTATAAAATATAATTATAATATATATAAATAAATTAAGTGAGACTAAGGTAGCAAAAAATGTAAACCAAATAACTTAAATAAAATGTAATATTTAAACCAATTAATACACATGATAACATGTTATTAAATAATTATTAAAATCATAATAGTAGTGTTCATCATACATCCCTAAATTATTATACATTACAACAGTCCTCTGACCGGAGTGACTGATGTGGCAATCAGTGACGCAAGGTAGGCGGTTTGTTGGTTTCGTTAAACATTACAATGCACATTTGTCAAGTTAATTAACCTATTTAACAAGTTGGCTTACATGCCAGTTAGTTTATATCCTTGTTTCTGGAGGCCTTATTACATAAGTCACAACCTGGCCCACTATCCTGGCCACAGTCAACTCACAGACGAGGTAAGACCTTACTGTAATGGTCACAATCCAGTTCATATCGGTCATAGATGGCGCCTTACTGCAGGTGTCTGAACCTGGCCACATGGGCCACAGTCAGCCTGTAGAGGAAGGCCTTTCTGTAGGTGTCAATGACCTCTGTTGACCTGTAGAGTGTAGAGGAAGGCCTTACTGCAGGTGTCAATGACCTCTGTTGACCTGTAGAGGAAGGCCTTACTGCAGGTGTTAATGACCTCTGTTGACCTGTAGAGTGTAGAGGAAGGCCTTACTGCAGGTGTCAAAGACGTCTGTAGACATAGAGGAAGGCCTTACTGTAGGTGTCAATGACCTCTGTAGACATATAGAGGAAGGCCTTACTGTAGGTGTCAATGACCTCTTGGCATGTAGAGGAAGGCCTTATTGTAGGTGTCAATGACCTCTGTAGACATGTAGAGGAAGGCCTTACTGTAGGTGTCAATGACCTCTGTAGACATGTAGAAGAAGGCCTTATGTAGGTGTCAATGACCTCTGTAGACATGTAGAGGAAGGCCTTACTATAGGTGTCAATGACATCTCTTGGCATGTAGAGGAAGGCCTTACTGTAGGTGTCAATGACCTCTGTAGACATGTAGAGGAAGGCCTTACTGTAGGTGTCAATGACCTCTGTAGACATGTAGAGGAAGGCCTTATTGTAGGTGTCAATGACCTCTGTAGACATGTAGAGGAAGGCCTTACTGTAGGTGTCAATGACCTCTGTAGACATGTATAGGAAGGCCTTACTGTAGGTGTCAATGACCTCTGTAGACATGTATAAGAAGGCCTTACTGTAGGTGTCAATGACCTCTGTAGACATGTATAAGAAGGCCTTACTGTAGGTGTCAATGACCTCTGTAGACATGTAGAGGAAGGCCTTACTGTAGGTGTCAATGACCTCTGTAAGACGATGTGATAGAGAAGGCCTTACTGTAGGTGTCAATGACCTTGTAGACATTAGAGAAGGCCTTACTGTAGGTGTCAATGACCTCTGTAGACATTAGAGGAAGGCCTTACTGTAGGTGTCAATGACCTCTGTGACATGTAGAGGAAGGCCTTACTGTAGGTGTCAATGACCTCTGTAGACATGTAGAGGAAGGCCTTACTGTAGGTGTCAATGACCTCTGTAGACATGTAGAGGAAGGCCTTACTGTAGGTGTCAATGACCTCTGTAGACATGTAGAGGAAGGCCTTACTGTAGGTGTCAATGACCTCTGTAGACATGTAGAAGAAGGCCTTGCTGTAGACATGTAGAAGAAGGCCTTACTGTAGGTGTCAATGACCTCTGTAGACATGTAGAGGAAGGCCTTACTGTAGGTGTCAATGACCTCTGTAGACATGTAGAGGAAGGCCTTACTGTAGGTGTCAATGACCTCTGTAGACATGTAGAGGAAGGCCTTACTGTAGGTGTCAATGACCTCTGTAGACATGTAGAGGAAGGCCTTACTGTAGGTGTCAATGACCTCTGTAGACATGTAGAAGGGAAAGGGCCCTTTCTGTAGGTGTCAATGACCTCTGTAGACATGTAGAAGAAGGCCTTACTGTAGGTGTCAATGACCTCTGTAGACATGTAGAGGAAGGCCTTACTGTAGGTGTCAATGACCTCTGTAGACATGTAGAGGAAGGCCTTACTGTAGGTGTCAATGACCTCTGTAGACATGTAGAGGAAGGCCTTACTGTAGGTGTCAATGACCTCTGTAGACATGTAGAGGAAGGCCTTACTGTAGGTGTCAATGACCTCTGTAGACATGTAGAGGAAGGCCTTACTGTAGGTGTCAATGACCTCTGTAGACATGAGAGGAAGGCCTTACTGTAGGTGTCAATGACCTCTGTAGACATGTAGAGGAAGGCCTTACTGTAGGTGTCAATGACCTCTGTAGACATGTAGAAGGAAGGCCTTACTGTAGGTGTCAATGACCTCTGTAGACATGTAGAAGAAGGCCTACTGTAGGTGTCAATGCCTGTAGACATGTAGAGGAAGGCCTTACTTGTAGGTGTCAAGACCTCTGTAGACATTAGAGGAAGGCCTTACTGTAGGTGTCAATGACCTCTGTAGACATTAGAGAAGGCCTTACTGTAGGTGTCAATGACCTCTGAGACATGTAAAGAAGGCCTTACTGTAGGTGTCAATGTCACTCTTTTGACATTAGAGAAGGCCTTACTGTAGGTGTCAATGACCTCTGTAGACATGTAGAAGAAGGCCTTACTTAGGTGTCAATGGCCTCTGTAGACATGTAGAGGAAGGCCTTACTGTAGGTGTCAATGACCTCTGTAGACATGTAGAGGAAGGCCTTACTGTAGGTGTCAATGACCTCTGTAGACATGTAGAGGAAGGCCTTACTGTAGGTGTCAATGACCTCTGTAGACATGTATAGGAAGGCCTTACTGTAGGTGTCAATGACCTCTGTAGACATGTAGAGGAAGGCCTTACTGTAGGTGTCAATGACCTCTGTAGACATGTATAGGAAGGCCTTACTGTAGGTGTCAATGACCTCTGTAGACATGTAGAGGAAGGCCTTGCCTCTGTAGACATGTATAGGAAGGCCTTACTGTAGGTGTCAATGACCTCTGTAGACATGTAGAGGAAGGCCTTACTGTAGGTGTCAATGACCTCTGTAGACATGTATAGGAAGGCCTTACTGTAGGTGTCAATGACCTCTGTAGACATGTAGAGGAAGGCCTTACTGTAGGTGTCAATGACCTCTGTAGACATGTAGAGGAAGGCCTTACTGTAGGTGTCAATGGCCTCTGTAGACATGTAGAGGAAGGCCTTACTGTAGGTGTCAATGACCTCTGTAGACATGTAGAGGAAGGCCTTACTGTAGGTGTCAATGGCCTCTGTAGACATGTAGAGGAAGGCCTTACTGTAGGTGTCAATGACCTCCGTTGACAATAAACCTGACATGCAGTGGAAAGCTTTACTGCAGGTGGCCCCTTGTGCCACTGTTGGCCCGTAGAGGAAGCCTTTACTGAAGGTGTCAATGACCTGGCCACTTGGGCTGTCTTCACAAATACTAAAGCCGCAACACATGTCACAATCATTCATGTTGCCTGATAAATTGTTGTTATTTATAACTGCGACACAGCGTTTGCAATTTCAAAGTTGTGACAACATACTAAAATTTAAAAAACACTTAGTTAGTATTCAAATACAAACCTGCCACTATTGCCACCAAATGACCTTTACTACAACAGCTCAAGACATCTGATGACATTTGGCCCCCACATACCAAACCACAAATCAGGTGACCGATACATTGAATGATGAGCTGATAATTAACAGACACAGACAGCATGTCTTAATGTTTCACATTTGCATTCTGACACTGGATTGCCTCATACCTTAAAGTTCCCCTAATCATACTGGACATTACTCAACTGCATCGAAGAAATACATCACCGTGTAACCTAAAATGCTACGGGTTAGCTAACGATCATCTGGAAAACACACACATACGTGCATGTGCTACCTGACGTGCACATAGACGGCAATCTTATTCGAAGACACTGTTTTAGCACTTCATCTACAAAGACTGCAGCCTCCGCCACACTCAATCGAGGGAGCAGCTGCTTTATAGCGCTTTTGTGGGCAATAAATAAAGAAGTTGAAGAATCAGAGGCTGAGGTCGTTACATCCTAAGTGCCTGTGAGTGCCACCAACAAACAGCTCAGTCTTCCTTGGGATCATGTGCATCATGTTTATCTAGAGACCCTCGAAGCAACATTTGGACGGGTGAAGTTCGTGTAGATGGGTACAAACTACAGAGGATGGGTGAGGCTCAATAAAGCTTGCTTCGTAATACATAGTCATATATTATTATGCTGTCACTTTTGCTTTGACAATGGTGCGCACACGATGCTGGCGTCAATCAGCGAGAACATGGACAGGTTTTGGACACCACAGAAACCGGGTCCATGTGTCTGTAAGCTTTTATATAATCTGGACACTGTGATCCATATTATTATTAAATATATTCTGTAATTAAAATGATTTATCATACACCTACATGTGGGATATGGATAAAACATATGCAACATGATAGAAAGAAATGGTTAAAAACATATCAGTATCAAAGTCACCATCACGTTTATGTGGTGTGGAATTAGATGTTCACTGCCCAGCTTCGCAATTGCAGCCAGCGAGGTGGTGTCTGTAGCTGGTTAGTGGGAAATTGTTCCAAAGACAAGGAGCAGAAGGAGAAATACCAGGAGGATTTTTTGGAGGAGTTATTTATCTTGGAATGTTGAATCTTGAGCTTAGGATGAGATCCTCTGGTAATTTATTGGAGGTGACCTGTCCATTTATGATGACAAAGACAACAGACTTGCCATGTTTTGAGTTGAAATCCATCACTTTACTTGAAAAGTATGCACAAATCCATTAATCAGTTGTCATGAGTTCAATCGGCCTATAATATCTGGATTCAAATTGAGTATCATCATTTGATATGTTACAAAAACCTACATTAAATTTAATCAACAACATTTAGCCAAAAATGTTCCGGTGCTGCCTCATTAGTCTACAAAATATATCACATCAAATTATTTCTGCCAACTCTCACAATAAACACAAAACTACGTTGAATTCCGCTGGAATGACAAATATGTGATGTCCGCAGTGAAAAACCTAAAACGTGATCAAAACAACCGTCTGGAAACAGACGCAAAAGAAATGTTATTACATCATCAGACAGCCATTGCTGCCTCCCACTGGTACATCTGACGGTGTGACGCAATACTGCACAAATGGTTCGCTCAAAGTGAACAGTTTGCTTCAGCACAGATGTTGAGAGGAATGACAAATCTACAGTGTATTTGTGTTGCCCAGGGCTGTATGGTTTATGTCACTGTTGGTATATATGGTAAAAACTGCAGTGAAATATAAACTGTCAAGTCAAAACCAGGTTAATGATGCCAACAACAGTAGAAACCATGAGAAACAAGATTGTTCTATAGTTTATCAATAAACATAAAAACCAAATACAGTTATTTTGAATTTGTGCTGCTTCCATATTCATGAACTTGGATTAAATTAACTCTTTTAAACTTCAACATTTATGATGACAAAATAAATTTACAATTTGTTGTATATTAAAATCCCCAGAACCTACCATAGCGATCCTGTGAAACTGTAGCCATGTATGTTAGTTTTATCCTAGTAGTAAAACATTTATCAAATTTTGATGGTTAGTTTTCTAATTATAATTGCTTTTGTAAACAACACCAATGTGACTGAAGACAAAAATCATGCTATAATTTACAAAATGGCTACTGTTTACCAATCATATTGCCAAATGGAATGTTCTTTTGCTATGTAAAATCAACACGCAAAAATCGAATAGCACACTGCTCTCACAAATAGGTGCTCCCTTATCAGAAGCCATGTGACCATACTAATAAAATACTCTAGGAAATAAATACACCTAACAAGGTACAGATGGTGGTCCGATCAACAAGATGGCTACATATCGGCTGAATGAACACGCTGCTGACGGGTCGGGTCATCTTCTTCGTATCTCAACAACGAAAAGTCGCACAGGCAATGTAGATGGACGATAATAAGGTCTCCATAATCGCTGTTGACATTATTCATGTTGCAAACATTGATATCTGACTCGAAATCCTCTACAAATTATCTTAGTAAAATCAGTTAAATGCTACACGATATCGGAGGTCAACTAGATGAACACAGCTCAACATCCTTTTAAATAAACTTACTTAATTCACAATTTTTTTTAACAAGATGGCAACAGCACGTTTCCGTGACCTACACAGAGCTTAGATGTAAACGAAAGGCCCACAAACTGTAAGATTACTAGGCAATTTTGCACAGTCCGCGCATATGAGGGGTTGGGTGGTTTTGGACAGTAAAGACTTAAAAACCTTTTTTTGTTTGTATCACTAGTTTTTTAAGTACTTTATGCAATACATTTATTAAAATAGTGCAAACCTTATTAAAGCTTTTGAGCATACTTTTCAACTGTACCTACACTTATGAAAAGAAAATTTGAATTAATTAAATCTTGCCCGTCTTACTACCTTAAAATGTTAACATCAAAAACACATCTCTGCGGTACACTAATTACTATACATTTTAATAACTGTTCAGAAACAGAATTGATTCACATTAGAACATCTCCCAGAATTCATAGCAAGAAGAAATGACTATGCCTCCAAGTTGGTGTGAGCTCATCTTTGTCAGCCATTTTATCCATCATGGTGCAATGAAATAAATGCCAGCAAATAATGCAATTTCTTCGATCAGTGCGTTTCTTGGACTTCATTCCCCTTTGTATGAGAATCTTCCTGTGTAACCGACACCCATAACATAGTAATATATATATATATATATATACAGTCTGACCTCGTGCTAGATTCTCTCTAGACACCACCCATGTCTAGACGGACTGGTATCTAGACAGTCCGTCTTGTTAACTGATCTAGACAGAGTTTGTTGTCCATCTTTTTGACATACGTCTATTACTTCTCAGAATTTCTTTCGTATTCTCACTGGCATGTCTGGCTGCTTTGGCTTGGCTTATTCTTATTATAGCTTTGTTTAGAGAGCCGTCATTTAGATGGGTAAAGTCCTCTGTAAAATATGTGGTTAGCTGGGTAAACATTTTAGGAGCAAAAAGTGATGGTAAACATTTTAGGAGCAAAAAAACTAATTTCAAAGAACTTGTTTCAATTAAGTTGTCTATTATCCTTTAAAACCGGTGTCACACTTGAGTATGCGTGGTTTCTGGACGTTTATCCAAGCCTAGAATGACGTCTGTGTAAGTGTTCAGAAGCACGTGTCTACCGTGACACGAGCTGACTTATCTTCACTGTTGGTCTTAAACAATTGGGATGTTGAATGTTTGTGGTTAGATGGGTTAAAATGCTACATAAAAACTCAATAAAATTGTCAAAAATACACATTATGCGTGCAGGCTCCCAAAGCAACTGACGTTTCATACAAAATATATCTACACACCTCTGACTCTCATGAAGGGTTAACATGCAGCCTCATAAACAACACACGTGTCACATCGGTACGCCCCGGGTCTAAGAGTGCACCAAACAGTTGCCAGCTGGCCACAAATCTAAACGACACATACGTGATCAGTCATCAATGAACACAACATTTCATCAAAGATGCTTGAATCCATTTGCTACTTGTTTTGTTTAAAGGCAACCAACCAAACATACAACCACTAATTGTTCAGTGTCTGTATTATTCTATGGTAGAAATATAGTAATAGAAGCAACAGTAATTTTAAAATTTCTCAGGGTTTAAAATTACACTTCTCCGTTAGCCTGCGAAAACTGGATTTGCCACGAGAATAGTGAAATTGCTAATACTTGTTGTCCGTAAGAAAACTTGGCTGTTTACAGCCATGAAAACCAGAATAATCATAGCGAAGTAGGTTTTAAGATTTAGTTGTTCGTGAGACAAATGAACTGTTATAAGGACAAGTGATTTTTTTATAATTGTCCACTGTACAAGTAAACAATTTGCCCAATTTCCAGCCCTGCTTCTACAGTGCCTAAATCCTTGAATGTTCAAGCACAGAGGAGCAGCAAACAAAACCATTACATGTAATCATAATTGGGGACAGGCAAGATTCGTTACTGGCGCACGGGGCTGGCAAAAAGTTATGGTGGAACTGCAATTTCAAACAAACATCTTCGAGTTTTTATGAAGGGTGGCTATAGTTTCAGACAAAGATATATAATAATAATAATATACTAATAAAAGCATTTCTATAGCGCCATAATTCCAAGTTACCCTGTTCAAAGGCGCTGTTACAAGGAAACATAAAAAGTACCTAAAAGTTAAAGATCATAAAAACACAGCATCAGATAAAGAAATAAATTTGCTTATAAAAAGAAGAGTATTATGAATATAAGAATATTAAAAACAGATCAGAATAATAAATAAATAAGTAGTAAATCATGAAAATATAAAACGTCCTATCGAGCGACAATATGAAATGTCCGCCAAAGTTCATGAGTAAAAAGTCTTTTGAATAAGTGAGTTTTAAGGAGTCTTTTAAACTGGTCTATTGAGTCACATTTTCACATATTGTGTGGAAGATCATTTCATAGGGTAGAAGTAGAAATTCTGTAGAATGCTCAATTGATTACCGTACTGGCAGAGATATGCCCTGGGTACAACCCGTATATACTCACTATCACAGTAACAGATACTAAAGGGGAGTTGATTCCAGATTGCCAATGTTGTGCTTGGCTTTAGTTGCCTGAATTTGACAGAACGTTTTCTAGACGTCTTGGCACATGGCGCCTTCACAGTACTATCAAATTTCTAATATATTTGTTATTCCACCCATTGGAAGAACTGTACACAAATCCAGACTTGAGCATCAGCTATGGGACGTTTCCACACCGACTTTGCTAATAAATCAGTCAGCTCAAGGTGCCTGAGTTTGGAACCTTCTATGCTGAAAAGTAAATCAGCCAGGTCCTAGCAGTCGAATGGGCGGGGAACTTGACAAACGGTGAATCACACTCAAAACACACTTGGAGTATGCCGCGACCACAACAAGTGCGGCATTGTTCCGTGAATGCCCCGCTTGACAAGTTCTTACACCTTTCACTAGTTACATAACACGATTACATCACACGCCAGTTGGTATCGCTGCATCTCAATTTAACCGAGTAATCGTTCTTACTAACCACACATCAAGGGGGGTTTATCAGTATCACTAAATCGCTGATACTATTTTCTACAACAGCGCACCACCATATCAGAGATAGCTCCTTAAAGCGGCTAAATATAAATCCGTCTGAATGAATGAATCTCTATTATACAACATGGCATTCCATATAGATAGAAAGAAAAAGCCACCGTGGCTCCTATAAACACATTTACTACATAATTAAACATATGAGCCACAACTTCACACACTTCTGTATGGTTTCCTCAACAATAATTGCAAGTGGAATGACATATAATTAAGTAGCTGAGTTTCCCAGCAATGCTTGGGTGTCCCAGAAGTAGGTCAGGTAGGTTGGCACCTGCAGTGGAGATTTCAAACAACAATTTTAAAAGTACACATAATATTTCCGACCAACAATGATATGGTTGTAGATGGAATTTATTTATTTTTACAATGATGGGAAAAAACATGAAATTCCTAGAATGTAACCTAACAAATAGCTTTTTGAATTGTTTTGAACTACTGCCTCATCAAGTTCTCCAACCCCCAAACAAATGTTTAGGTCTAAGTCCACGAAACATCCCAGTGGGCTTGCAAAGCCACATGCAAAAATTCAGCCTAAAACATGTAAAACTTAGGGAAATGTTGGTCAACAAACAAACAAACAAACAAACAAACAAACAAACAAACAAACAAACAAACACTATTTTATTAAAAAATGTATAGGTTCAGCTTCTCGCTAATAATATCCAAACTTAGGAACCAACAAGCAAGGTCGATTTCAGATTCTTCACAACCTCTGCATCAAGTTAACACTAGTGCCTATGTTTTCCCCAACTAATGAGACACTGCAAAATACTGCGAGCAATCAATCTTGTTCAGACTGCAGTGAGTCAACTCAAGAAAGAAACTGAATAGTCGAATGAACTACGTTACGTCATTTTGAAGCGAAGATGTTTTCACCATGTCTACATGAATTATACCGGTTCATGAGAGGCCATAATTTTTTCAAGAGTGCCAACTGGTCATGTGAACTAGCAGTGGTGCACGAAGCTTAGCTGATGACTGTCAACTACCCAAACACAGATACCTAATGGTTACAGCTAATGAAGAGTCTCAATGATGAGACTTAGCTGTGAGACCTAAAGGTGTGAGCTAATGACAGGACCTAGCAATGGGTCCTAAGTGTAATGGTGGAACCTAGTGGCAAGATATGATATTGGGACTTAATGGTAGGACCTAATAATGGGACCTAATTGTAGTACCTATTAATGAAACCTAAAGATGGCAGAAGCCGAACACAAATGCTTGGAATTACTTCATTGCTGCCTTGAGGGCAATTTTTAACGTAGGGCCTAACTAATGCACTCTTTGTTCACATAATTAATGCAGTTAGGTGAAGCTAATTCTATTTATAACTGATCCAGGGGACGCATGTAATGCAATATCTCCTAAACACAGCATTTTAGGTCCCTAATGTTCAGATTAAAATTCCATGCAAAAAAAGATCACAGCAATGTTTACACTTCCGTAAATTTACGTTAATACGAATGGTTCACAAGAGACTTTGGGTCATAGCTTTATGTAGAGACGTCATTTGGACGGGTAAAAACGAATATGGACGGGTAGAAATATGGGTGGATGGGTGGTAGAAAGGTAAAAAAATGAAGGAGCAAAGTCTTCCAAAACCGTAGATATTGTTAGTTATGCCTTGAAAGTGAGTTAAAATGGTGTCACATGTGTGTTTGTAGTCCATTTCAGGTCATCAGACACATTTAATAGTTTGTAAAACATGTGTGACTGGCAATAATTTTATCCTGCATAAAGCCCTGCTTTGGGTAAATATTACGCAACTATGAACACCCCCAGACAACACATATTGTAGCGTAGTTACAACAAACAATCATTGGTAACATGATACATGTTTCCACTAACCTTCCAAGTCACATGACCTAAATTGAGCCACACACATGTCACCTCGTGCCACCCACAAGATGTGAATGGGTCTGTGTCCCAGTGGTGACAATGTAAAGTCACAACATCTAACGCAGCACCCACCTTCGGTTGGCGAGAAGCGGGAAAGCGGCAGATTTTCGCAAACAAGGCTTGCGGCCCGGCCTGGCCCGTCTGGCAGCGAGTCTAGGGCAGAGGGGATGAACCAGGGTGCGTCAGTCTTCCCTTGCGGCACCTGTAGAAGTCAACACACACAACTGACATCGACACCACACCAATCCATCCACTTGCACGCAACTGTCAACAGAACCACCGATTGGCTGCCCCCGGACTCTTGCTGAGTGTCCAAATATACCACGGCAATGTGGATCACCCGGTCACTATATATACACAGCCGGTGAGAGTGCAGCGATACGGCGGGACCCGCACGTTTCAGCCCTGCCGGCCCCGGCAATCTAGCCGGGAGTTTACATAGGTGAGCTAAACGCAGCCAGGACTACTTGACACAGTTCTGAGTACAGCTGACGGTCTGTAACACTACTGCACTGGCGCATACTGGATGACTTCACCTTGAGACACCACAGTGGGTCACTTCACTAGCCAGGTGTATGTCTCACTAACAGCCACCCAGATGATGACACTAGTTCCGTAAAACAGTTAATTACACGTAGACCCTGGTCACAGTCATCATGAAATTATGTTTATTTTATTATAACTATTTATTCAACCATGTCAATGGCCCAAATGTTGCTGAATGAATCACCTTTCTTAATCTTTATTTTATAAGTATTAATGTAAAATTTGCAGGGTTGGCATGTTTTTCCTACACTGGTAAGTACCGGGCGGCAATTACCAGTACATCCCGTCCTGGGGAAAAGCCCAAATCATGGTAAATACTAGCTTGGAAAAACTCTTAATAGGATTATATTTGGGGAAAAAACTTGCAATGCAACCTACTGTACTATCACCAGAATGATACACGCACGCACACATGCACGCACACCAGTACTGGTTGATTTTTAACAATCATAATTATAAGTCTTCTGTGTGGAAAAAATGATACACATTGTCAGCAGGTCCTGTAACTCATCATGCTAACTGAGCACCGTGTGGTGTGGTGTGGTGTGGTGTGGTGTGGTGTGGTGTGGTGTGGTGTGGTGTGGTGTGGTGTGGTGTGGTGTGGTGTGGTGTGGTGTGGTGTGGTGTGGTGTGGTGTGGTGTGGTGTGGTGATTCTGTGATAAACGGCTTCCCAGCAGACAACAAGTTCAAATATTACGCTGGCGGGGGCTGATTTGGGGCTCATTGAGACAATTTGAGACAATGGCCATAGATATTAGCTGTGTACAGGTTCTTAGCCAGTTCACATGTATTTGTCCATTGGTCATTTAGACCAAGGGACAAATACAGACAGACTCACTGGCAAGGCATGGTGTGCCTGGCTAACTAATGTTTGCTCGCTGAGTGGGTCCAGCAGAGCCTGCCAATGTCCAGAGCTCAACATTTTCATTGTTCCTTAAACAGATTTCAAATTGGCACCTGACAATAATAAACTAGTCATTAGTCACCATATTTTGTTACTAATAAGTAGTACTCATCTATTTTCTTTTGAACATCTTGTTGAACTCATGCAAGGACACACCTGAACTAGCAACTAGTCAACCTGTTAGCTTTAGACGAATATTAAACAAATTCTAAATGGACATTGGCAATATAAATTATGGACTTTTCCCCACATATTACCCGGTAAATACCATTTCCTCGGTAAACAACAGGTTGTTTCCACTGCCCCGTATAAAACCACTTTTTCCGGGTGAAATGTCAACCCTGTATATTCGTAAAAAGATGTATTCATAAAAACATTATTCATTAACACACATGGTTAAAAAAGGTTTTACAACATTTGAAATGTTTTTGCTGAGCAAAACAAGAATTATCAGAACCGATTTAGTTTAACCCATATACCACAACTTCATGATAAAAACAATGTGCATCTGAAACTATGCTGCTGTCAATATATCAGGCCCCGGTGATCTATTATACATTAAATAATCCAGATAAAAACATTCTATAGTCGCCAGCTTCCAGTGTCATTTCGACAAACAAGATGAACAACAAAAACAAGACATGCACACTAGCATGAGCACGCATCTACTCCGGGGACAAGGGGAATAAAACAGCAGGGACTAGCCGAATACAATCACTCAATCAGCGCGGTGACACGCAGGTGACTACGGCTCTCTGTCCTTCCACACACCTGCTGCCTCTTTACGCTTCACTCGACACATCTAGCAGTCAACACACACGCATACTGCACAGGGGCACAGGGGTACTTCCTCACACACCCCGTCCCGTAGGGGTGGGCTGGAGGGGAAATGCATTTTCAGGAAAAAATCTATGTTTTCTTATGAATGCACAATTTAATGAAGATTAAAATACTGTAATCATCTGGATTATGAATATGGTTTATGCAATGCTGGTTTATGCAAAAAAACATGTTTCTTTTTTCTGCAATATCTTATACAAACAGATTTACAAATGTCGTTGTGGTATATAATTCAATTTTGGTGACTAATCTATGTGCAGGTTTTTTTTATAGACAGTTAGATATTCCATGTTATTAAACCTTTACAACAGGCTATGCAATTACTCAATGTATACACTGAAATCCTTGGCTTGTTGGTCTTTATGAAATAACCAATGATATTGTTTTTTGATGCTATAGCGCTTTTTGTAATTGCAAATTATAATTATGTATAATGTTTTGTTTAGGCTAGAACAAATTTTTGCACTAAAAACTTACAATTGCAAGTTACAAACAATATCTGTCAATCTAAACAATGGCAAAGCATACACCATACATATCCTTGGCAGTAACGTTTTGTTTGTATAAAATATCGTTTTCTAAAACATGAAATAGACCCAAATTCACTTAGTCACATTTCTAGTTCTCTACATAACAACACCACTCCAGATATGTAAGATTCGGTAACAAAGAAGATACGGAGGGTGAGATAATTACATCTGTGAAATACTGAAATATATCCAAACAAACACAACTCAAAAATGGCATAAGTCAACCAGCCACAGGCATACATTCTTGTCCGACTTTGTTTCAATTTTCAGAAGTATCCAACACAGGACTGGGGCATTCAAAGATCTATTCCAGAAAGAAACACCAGACACTGGAATCCAGCAGTAGGCTTTTGGGAAAGCCAACCTATGGTTAATTAACGCAGTAAGTTATATTGCTTACACCTGCATCAATATCACGTAAAAATCTCCTTTGCGCTCTCCCATGTAAACCAAAACACATTCGCTGTGCCCATTGTAACAGCAAACAACACACATCACAGGAATGAAAAATCAACGTAACCTGAAACAGCACCCGAAATAGATGTTTGGAGCCATATTGTGGCTTGCTCGCTCGCACATCCGATCATGTTCAGCAACAACCGCGCCGCGCCGACTTCACTTTGTGGGCGGACAGAAATCAATATGTGGACACTGTGCAGGTACAAAGACATAAACAAAGAGAGTGCCCGCCCCCTCAGCCCGACACTGGTTTAAAGACCTCAGCCACCCCTGCGTGCTTGCGTGCATGGCAGTCAATGATGTAAGGGTGCCAGCAGGCAGCGTTGTCTCCCAGGGGTTTTGATGCATGTTTTATCAGTCAGTTGTCCTATGTCTAGGCCAGGTGGAGAGGCCAGTGGCCAGACACGCCAGCCGCTGGGTCTGACGCTGTAGGCTACAGGGTCAGGACCTAGACACAGACCTCCATGCCCCAAAGGATGGGAACTGCACATGTCTAGAAACAATCATACGTCTGTATTCTGTTCAATAGACTGGTAGCATATGGGGCTGTGCAGGACTGGCTCAACATCACTGTGCTGTGACGTTTTATTCTGCAATAAAAACTGTCTCATCCAAATGCGGTTTATGTCATCTAAAGATTAGAAACAGTAAACAACTTTTATCATTTGCCGCCTTTTGTTGATAGAACGGAAGTATGCTTGGTTTATTCTGATCAATGCATGTAGGAGAAACCTTTGAAAATGTGTTGATTACTTACGAAAGTCAATTAAGTATTATGTATAATTCTTTTCAATACATTTTTGCTGTATTTGTTCCTGCTTATGTTTTGAGTTTCAGCCAGTTTTCAAATGTTCACTCACACAATGTTGGTTGCAATAAATATATGATTTATAACCAGTTATGTTACATGTGTCACACATAATGCTCCACTGGAAAACTATTGCTTACTTATTTGTAGAGTAACAGTGAGCTGGTATTATACTGGTCTGTCCCCACATTACAGCACTCTGTCCCAACGCTGTAACAGGTCTGTTTCCACCTTATTGCGATCTGTCCCTATCCTGTGGTGGTTTGTCCCCACCCCGTGGTGGCTTGTCCCTACCCTGTGGTGGTTTGTCCCCACCCCGTGGTGGTCTGTCCCTACCCTGTGGTGGTTTGTCCCCACCCCGTGGTGGCTTGTCCCTACCCTGTGGTGGTTTGTCCCCACCCCGTGGTGGCTGGTCTGTGCCCTGTGGTGGTCTGTCCCTACCCTGTGGTGGTTTGTCCCCACCCCGTGGTGGCTTGTCCCTACCCTGTGGTGGTTTGTCCCCACCCCGTGGTGGCTTGTCCCTACCCTGTGGTGGTTTGTCCCCTCCCCGTGGTGGCTTTGGGCCTGCCCTGTAGTGGTCTTGTCCCTATCCTGGGGGTGGTCTGTCCCTATAGTGGTCTGTCCCTACCCTGTGGTGGTCTGTCCCTACCCTGTGGTGGTTTGTCCCCACCCCGTGGTGGCTTGTCCCTACCCTGTGGTGGTTTGTCCCCACCCCGTGGTGGCTTGTCCCTACCCTGTGGTGGTTTGTCCCCTCCCCGTGGTGGCTGGTCTCTGCCCTGTAGTGGTCTGTTCCTATCCTGTGGTGGTCTGTCCCTGCCCTGTCGTAGTCTGTCCCCATTTTCTATTGGTCTGTCCCTGCCTTGTGGTGATCTGTCCCTATCCTGTCGTAGTCTGTCCCCACTTTCTATTGGTCTGTCCCCACATTGTAGTGATCTGTCCCCACACTGTGGTGATCTGTCCACACACTGTGGTGATCTGTCCACACACTGTGGTGATCTGTCCACACACTGTGGTGATCTGTCCACACACTGTGGTGATCTGTCCACACACTGTGGTGATCTGTCCACACAGGGCCCACACTAGTGATTTGTCTCCAACTTTTGTGATCTGTCCCCACACTGTAGCATCTGTCTCAATTACAAGCGTGTTACAATCTACTAGGACTTAATGTCACATGACAATTGATTAGGTGTCACATGGCAATTGATGAGGAGTCACATGACGACTGATGAGGAGTCATATGAACTTTTATGAGGAATCACACGACGAAGGAAGAAACTTATCACAAGTACAAGTGAAGAGAACTTTGTATTGCACTTGCGTCTCACAGTAAATACAGTGCTCATATCATAATTATAGACTCAGTCCGAGTCAGTCATAGGTGAACCTTCTCACACACTGTGCATGACCTACTGACAGCTTCACACCAATATTTTATTTTGTGTGTTGTACTTTAGAAATCAACACAACTAACTATAATTAAGCCAGTGCATGCACATGTGTGTACATCCATGTGTATGAATGTATATGATAATAGTTTTCTCAAACATTGTTTGCATCTTGGGCAGAGGGCATCAAATTGTCAGTGATTATCTTCAACCTGAAGACATTATTTTTTCTAACTATATGTTGTGGTTGTTAAGTTTAAAGTAAATTAGATTAAAAATATTAAAAACAGATAACAAATAATTTGAAAATTGTACTTAGAAAAGCATGCTTTATATTCAAGCCATAGATGAGGTGAAATAGTTTTCTAATAGTACCTTTAACTAGTCCCAGTCTACACCTGTAATTAGAACTATAAGGAAATGGCCTCTACTGGGAGCTGACTCTAAAGCATACCTCTGCTTCAACATAAACGTGTTAATGTCACACTTAATTAGGAAAGCAGGTTATAATTAGCTATGAATGGCTCATTAATAGCTCACTGCTGATTGATTGCCATTTTATGATGTGAGCAAAGGGTAGTTAATCCTGCTGACCGTGACACTGTGTCAAAGTGCAGTTCATGTTGAACATTCGAGATACAGCCAACTGGTACACCTGCCTGCCACGTGATTCTTTTACATTTTAAACATACTTGATTGGTTTGCAACCAGTTTTACTAGACATATATTATGCGCAATTTACTGTGGTGAACACTATAGTTTTGAAACAGGGTCCGGTTTCCTAAAGCATACTTAAAGTTACGTAATTACTTAACATTAGGCACATGCGTTAACTCATGTTTGCCGATTAAAAAAATGTGTAATTTACTACCTCAGTGCTAAATGACTGCATATGAATTTACACCTGCCACAGAGTCGCCATTGGCTGTTTGGGTTGCCTCTCTTATTTTGGGTGGCCTCTTATTTTAGGGTTGTTTCTGTTATTTTAATACGAAACAGCAATTCTCAAAGACATTCAGTGTCATGTCAGATTCAGAGCAAAACTACAGACATTTTGTATGTTTCATTTGGACGGTAACAATACGTACAAAAATAACAATGGACCTTTATTTGCTACCATATTAGCTCTTCCTCCGACTTGACCACAGCGACCGACAAAGGTCAGTTATGGCCCAGGAATATTGCAATAACGCTGCTATCCTCAGACAGATGCTCTAAATGAGATACAAGCAGGTATTATGTGAATCAGGAAATGAATACCATGTTGTGGGTGGTGATTTGGTAGTGACACAAACGCGTTACTTGTCATCAATTGTGCTGTGCCTAGAGATACGGCAATGACACTAAACACATTTCATTTATTGTCAACTTTGCGTTGGAGTCGTTCCACCATTCCGACAGGGATCATATATTTTATTGGTCTGACATGATATGGTTATTATTATGTTTAACTGAACTAGCTTCCAACCAATACAAAATTGATGTGGACGGCCAGATGTTACTAATAAGTTAATTTTGCCGTTTCCAGGCAGAACTGGAAACTGCATGCTGATGCATATGTCCAATCACGTGACACCAGTGGGTGCATAATGATAGATGATCCTTCTCAGTGAACACATTTAAATTAAAAATTAAGCCATATTGTACAAGTCTGCTTGTTTGTCATGAATATAGATTGACTTATTAATTAAATTACTGTTTCTCCTGTCAGAGAGATCCAAATACTAATATCAATTATCAAATCACCTGGCCAGAAAGAATGGAGAAAGCTGAACACATCTAGCACACACAATGCCTAACTATTCCCACTGATAGACTAATTTGCATACCACTGCTGATAATGCTGAGGCCAACTTCTTAAATGTATTCTCCATGCACACACTAAATTGGAGAAATTATACAAACAGTTGCACCAAATTACAAAATTCCGTTTTTCCATAAGCACTTTGGAGAAATTACATTCCTAGGCAAATTACATTTGTAGTGAAATCAGTTGTCAAAAAAGTGACCCAAAAACTGGTCACAGGTTAAGACTTCTTAGGTGTGATGAAGTCACGCATAAATCAAGAGCGTCTACAGTAGTAACATCGGTTCGGTGAAATCAGGTGATAATTTATCTGGATGTAACAGTGATGACGTGCCACGTCCGATGACATGAGCAGGATCTCATCGGATCAGCCTTTTCTCGTTTTTATCTTGGCCATTGCAGAACGAAATGATTATCATGTGTCGGGATACTAGCCAGCAAAATGAAGACATCTGAGACATATATGATGATTAACTGTTATCTATTTGCTAATAATACTGTAATGAAACTTTATAACTGTATAATTGTGACCATCAGTTGTGTCGAGCACAGTGATGATAATGATAATTAAAACTGTAATAAAAGAAAGATGTTCAGTTCCTTTGGGACTTGAGATTGGAGTTATCAACAGCAGTATTTTCATGAGGAACATTTCACTGGAAGTAACACAAATTATTCAGTGGAATTACACCTTGATATTATGCACATTTACTTCAGTGACATGCTGTAGCTCAGTTACATTGTTTTTACTATTTCACAGTCAGTACCACATTTATCTGTGATTTATCTAACAAAGTACCACAGGGCATTTCCACGTGACTCGCGTTACATATTTTGACCATTTCATGAACAGTATTTTGACATATCTGTTATAATAATGTATTTTATAAGTTCAACTTATCCATAGAGGAACTTAAAGGTATAAGGTATTAAATGATACCAACAAATAAAAATTTGATTACATAGTATGATTTTTATTTGAATCTAATCTTAGCGTGACTCGCGTTACAACAAACGGAAAATCCAAAAATGTCACTTGATACATGACAAGTTTCTCCTCAAAGTATAAATGATAGCAAACAATGAATACACTTGTGTGAAACACAAATAAATAAGGTTTCAAAAAATGGCATTAGTGATTTGAAATATTCTCAATAACATACAAATATATTAGATAATCAGCGTGACTCACGTTACTGTGACTCGCGTTACATGAAATCCGTTATCACAGATAAGTCATTATGCATATTTTAGCTTGAGGGAAATCAATTTTTCAGTCGGTAATTTAGGTAAGACACAATATTACATTTAAAAAATACATTAACCTTCTAAAATATTGTATAATTTTCAAGGAAGTAATGCACACTTGAACTTGGTGTTTTAATTCCAGAAAGATTTCATAGTTTTAAAAGAAATACACAAGGTGATTGTTTTTCATAACAGTTGCCTTTACAATTATTTTGCAAGACCACTTACATGCAAGTTTTATTATAAAAACTAACTAAACATGTTGTTATTTCTAGTATAGAACAACTTGATTGCTTCAATGTGGACCAGGAATAGCACCTTTGTGTTCATCTGGCTTTGTCATAGATAAGATTATTTGTGATCAGGTGATGCCTCAATTTGAACTGTGCTGTACAGATTTCGCATGACAGCTTTCCTCCCTTTCAGAGTTGGTGGGAGTGACGGATCCAAAACAATCTCTTTGTTTTTGTTGTTGCTTTTGCCAACTGGCATTGTTATTTACTCTTGCCTTTTTCCGGGCTCGACATTTGGCTATTCGATTGCTCACATTCTCTTGCCTCTTTATCTTCAGACTCCTTTGTTCAGACAAAAGCAGGTTATGTTCCCTTGCCTTCTTTGCATCATGGCTCTTTGTACTCATTCCATTCTGATGTTTGCAGTAATCTTTATATTTACCTTGAGTACAGAGCTTCAGAAGTCTCTTTCACTGTCTTTCAGCGGCTGTGAATGTCGAGAAAGAACCTAAACTCGGTTCCACTGAATATGTCAAATGTTTATCAATAAACATACAAGAAATAATACTGAATGTTATTTTATTTAAGAGCAACAATTAATATCTTAAACTTCTTATGAAAAACCCATTTTCATCACCAATTTAACATTTTAATTAATTCATGCTGATATTTTCACCTACCTAGGTATACAGGTAAGAAGTTAATCTTACTAAATAATTCTGACACTGACTGCTATCTAGCAAAACAAAACTAAATATTTTAATATGTAAAAACTTAATGGAAATTAAACATGAACACATTTATCTGAATAGTAGAAAAATCGTGTATACGTGAGTCTGGCATGCATTCAGCACATGTCCATGTGTGGGGATAAGGTATATAGCTAACTAGTCAATTTGAACCATCTTGTTTATAATTTATTTATTTTTATGAACATAAATAATTTCTTATTATTCAATAATGTTGGAAAAGAGATTCACTGGTGATAGATGAAATCAGATTCAAAATCTGTTGTTTTTAAAGAAGCATGTGATTTAATAATAAACTGGACCATTAAAGGCTTATGGGATATATTGGTAAACAAATTTATTTTCGAGGCAGAATTATCATTAATACTGCAGTCTATATTATGCTTTTCCAACAAATTGATATATGTCTTAGAAGAAGTGAGAAAAATCTAACAAATGCATTGTGACTCGCGTTACAATACCTTATTTTTCGTGACTCGCGTTACATGTGACTCGCATTACACATGTTCAGTGTCCAATATCACAGTAAAGATTCACTAGATATGGATATAGTTTGTATCATTTAATAAGCTATAAAAAGGAGGAGATTTATAATGGGCAGTCTCAGACTACCAAAGGCTGCTGTATAAAATTTAAAATCTAAAATGTTGTGACTCGCGTTATGCAAAAATCACCACCTCAGTGTAGAAGCATATCATGAAAAATGCAGAACAGACTCAGAAATTTTATTGTTATAATACATGAGATCAAGGCTTTAAAAAATAACAGCAATTGAGCAAACCAAGAAAGTAACAGAAACTAGGGCTATAAAGGGCCACTAATTATTGACATTTTAGATGAGCGTAATGTTATAATTTCAGTGCTAATGGTTGAGTGTAGCATTTTCCCATAAAGCATTGTGCAAATATTGAAAAAAAATTCTTTCCTATAACTTTAAGTTATGTCCTATCAAAAACATGTAGTATTCCATTGAAATTCAATGAATAAAATTTCAGACCATTTTCCAAATTTTCATGGAAATGCCCCACAAAACAATCCACACATTACAAGAAAAAAGGTAAACTGACTGCTGATTTATATCAACCAGTCACTCTTTATTATGTGTACTATTAATGATGTAAAAATATAACTCTTGTTAACTTGTACTTAGTAGATTGGTTGATCTACATTACTTACAGTCTGTGTCCGTTGTTCTAGATGCAACGTAAATGTAGTTTAGAAATGACAATGTATTACTCTACAAGTGAACACTCGTACAACTCCGATGATCATAAATCAACCATCTGAAGACTGTTTTATTAATATGGTTGTAAATGAACACTTTGTCATGATGGGTACTACATACTGAGAAAACTGTGCAGTACGATAGCGTCGATAGGCCCATTCAGCGACTGCACAATGTGTGATACTTGAATACGACAGGTCGCTAAATTGACGATGCCGGCTATTCAAATCATTTTTACGCACAATTATTCACTATGTGAAGGCACATCTTCTACATAGCCTTTTATGCTGATGCCTTAACATTGCATTCACAGTAATCATGGATTACTGCAGTTGATTTTTTTTCCGGGATTTGTTCTTTTTTTGTAACCCACTGCACACATTTTTGACTGCAATAATGGCGGACAGCATTGCTTTTGTCATTAATGGCGATTTAGCAAGTACTTACCTTAACAACTTACTTAGATGGATGTTTTTATAATATTAGTGATGTCATTTGTCGGATGTACTTCCTGCGGATGTAATATAGCTGGTGTTGATCATTGTAAGTATTTTAACACTGGCGATAACAGATTTTTTGTAAACATTATCGATGTAGGCAAACCTGCACCTACTAATGGCAGCATATTCAGTCATTATACTGATTGTGAACATTTTGACATATCTGTCAGGTTCAAGATTACAAAATTAAAACATACCCTTACTACGTTACTTGTTGAGTATTCAACTATCGGAATATACGTGGTGATGTTCCAATTGATAAAATGCATTATTGCAGCCACAATTTTGAGTTGACGTGATGCAGTCAATGTTCATGTGAAGTCACTGGGAATGCAGTTTTTCAGTGATCACAGCATCTGAGGACTGGATCACAAGACAAGAATCAAAGTGTATAAATGACATTGAAAGGTTTGAACCAGAGTATTGTCAACAGAGATAATGGTGTTGTGTCATCTACCTGCCACGCCCCATTCTCTACTACCATTAAAATATGCTGCACGTTGTAACACAATGTTAATTTATGCACCAGAAGTTTTAGCATAAAAACCATTTAAGCATGCATTCTGACAAAGCAGAGTCAGTTAGTCCACATTGCCATCAGTGTACAATCCTCTGTCATGTAAGTGTTTAAAGAGATAAATGAATACAAACATTTACTCTAATCCTTAGCCTTGATACAAACATGAAGTAATATTCAACAAAAGAACCATACCAACCACTGGGTAGTGGGCACTCGTTGTTAAGTTTAGTGGGTTAATATTTATAACCATTTGATAATGTGTAAACATTTTGAAAGCATAAAAATCTTGTTATATAAATGACATGTAATATATATATATATTAAAAAAACAGACAAACAGTCAGATATACTACTAGTAAATAACTCAATACCAATGTCACACCAATGCACAAATTGACAACATTAGTTACTAAAACTGGTGTGACGTGTTAGATGAGCCTAAAGCTTCATTCGTAAGGCTATGCAATCATGCATCACTGATTTAATAAAAACAACTCACACATATAAATATGAAAGTGCTTATCATTGCAGCTGCTGATGATATCAGTATCTCAACAACATTATTTATATTGTTAGATGTGTTTGTCTTATGCAATGTCGATATTAACCACATTTAGTTTGTAGCTAAAGTCAGCAGTCTGTACCATATGTAGCACGTAACTTTACAATCCAATAGGCGTACAACAGAGAAACAAAAGTATGTAATTTGTGTATGTGCAACGTAATGCATATACGTTTATCTGGTACTACAGGTTATCAAAACATGATATTCATTTGTTCGAATATATCCAGTACACATAAACAAGGTTTTGAATAACTTCCATTTTATAAAATACATGACTCTTTACTGAAATATTCTTATGTGCAATGACATTACACTGTTTGCCAGGTTTTCACAAAAGCATAATTTTCATTAGAAAACTGACCCAAGACAGTTTGCCTATGTGAATCAAAGGACACTTGGCTTTGATCTTTCTGCACCTTTGATCTACAGGCAGCATTCATTGAAGCTCTGATACACTCACTGAAGCCTGGTAGAGGATTTACATACATAAATAACATACAGCCAGATGTGACATTAAAGAAACCTTGCATCGGCGTATCACATAAAAGAGTGATAAACAAATCTTCGATGACAGCTTCCGTTGCCAGTTCATCGTGTTAACTACCAACGACACCTCCGAGTTGTTGCCGGTCAAACTCCGAGCATCATGACACTACCGAGTCTGGACTCGACGACACTACAGAGTCTAGACTCGATTACAGCAGACGGTTTCGTTACGCTACCAGACATCACCAGTCTGAACGGGGCGCGTTGGGAGTGATCCCTGGGCCCCCGACACTGACTGACAGTAGCACCCCGACTATGGTGTCATCACCCTGACGTTAAATGCATATCATCCCTTATGTGTCATCCTGGTACCATGTGCATAATATTCACAATAAGTAATTATGGGAAGTGGAAAGTTTTCAATGCCAACAATAGTTTGACATTCACCAGCGATGCTTCGCATCGAAGACGGCCAGTCTCTTGTCCGCCATGTTTAATCTCGCAAGCACCACGCATTCATGCGGTAAACGACGCCTAACGCATAGGCGGAACACGTAACTTACCGCAGGTTTTCGTTAGGTTATCTCTGTTGCGAATGATCACAGTGTTGTCTGCCTTTGTTGTTAATGAATGGGAAGATTTGGGAAAGAATCCACTTCACCTGTCACGGCAATTCATCAAGACATGCCTACCTGTCTTACCTCGTTCCGTGCGGATCATGTAAGTTAGACCACAACATTCTGCGGTCTGGTGTGTTATCCTTGCTTTGCTTCAAGCGCCAAAAGCGACAACTCGAAAAGGAATCACAATATACGTATTCCTATTTATTATCAGCACCGCACATTAATCACTCGCTTGCACAACTAATCAAACGATTATTACCCATAATAGTCGAATTCAACTCCGCATGGACCAGGGTAGGTCGGAAAAGGTCAGGAGTCATATCGGTCCAACGTTATAATGCAGACGTAAACAAACGCTCGTGGTTTTACCACGCAACTTTTTTAAGAACATACAAACCAACACCATTTGATTTCAAAATTGCTGAGCTATAGAAGCTTTTAAAAATATTCTTATTACAACATTGCCGGCAAGCAATGGGAGGTCACGATGTTTCGTGAAACTCGAGTGTCGCTGACTTTTATGCACTCAATACGTTATTCAGGTTAAGAAATGAGAGTGCGCTATCCGACGTACGTCCTATGCCTAGGGCTATTGTCACAAGCGTTCCCAATTCGGCGCATTCGAATATTTATAGTCATCACGTGCATGTATTGTTAGTACATATAGGTTATTTTGAATAATGGCTTATTGACGATTGATTCAGTCACGCCTCTAACTGAACCAAATCATATATAGGCAAATGTTTGTGAGCATAATTGTATATAATTATATATATTTAATATATATATGTATATATATATATATATATATATATATATATATATATATATATATACATATATATTAATATTAAATTTTGATGTACATAATGCAGGGAATAATTTTAAATATAATATAAATATATATATATATATATATATATATATATATATATACATACACACACATATATATATATGTGTGTGATGTATTATATATATGTAAATATATATATATATATATATATTATTATATTTATTAATTATATATATATATAATTATCATATATATTTTAAAATAGTTATTTGATAACATTATAAGTTTTACAGTAGTTTAAAATAGTTATTCATGATAAACAGTAATAATTACATTGAGTTCTAATTTAATTTACATGCATAGTATGTGATATATTAATATACATATATATATGATATATATATATATATATATATATATATATATATTATATCTTATTAAATAGAGAATTTTTTTTATTGCATTGCTTTAATAAATGTCCATACTTTCGACATCTAAGCTTTGCTTTACACACCCCTGATTATAATTTTAGAGAAGTGTACGTCTAAATAAGTCATTTGTTCTATTTATTGGTTTGCTGTATGAAATTATTAATATTCTCAAGGTGACACCAACTGGTGGTGTACGTGCACTTGTGATATCAATAGCTATAATTATAATAATGTTGTCGAAAAATATGTTTATCTTGTTTTAGCTTACATTGTAGTTGTCTCAAGTACTTACTGGTGGCTCAAGTAGCAATCAACCTGCAAACTCATTTAAGAAAAACCCTGTATCAAGTAACTAGCAAAAATGCCCACTCTCTATCTGCACCTAGGCAATAAGAGGGTAAGTAAATAAATAATTAAGTATGTTTGGATAGAAATAAACAGGACCATAACGGGGCTGAACTTAGCATAAAGTAGAATCACCCAGAATTGCAGAGGCAGGAGTACATTAATAATTAAGTAACAGTTTCCCAGTGGTCATGAAGTTGACAAAAATGTACAGGAGATGAGGACATTGGATGACACTCTGAACTAGCTGAGAGTACAGATGACATGTCTACAGGAGGTGATGACAGAGGACACTGGATGACACTCTGAACTGAGAGTACAGATGACAAAGTCTACAGGAGGTGATGACAGAGGACATTGGATGACACTCTGAACTGAGAGTACAGATGACATAAGTCTACAGGAGGTGATGACAGAGGACATTATATGACACTCTGAACTGAGAGTACAGATGACATATGTCTACAGGTGGTGATGACAGAGGACATTATATGACACTCTGAACTGAGAGTACAGATGACATATGTCTACAGGAGGTGATGACAGAGGACATTATATGACACTCTGAACTGAGAGTACAGATGACATAAGTCTACAGGAGGTGATGACAGAGGACATTATATGACACTCTGAACTGAGAGTACAGATGACATATGTCTACAGGAGGTGATGACAGAGGACATTATGACACTCTGAACTGAGAGTACAGATGACATATGTCTACAGGAGGTGATGACAGAGGACATTGGATGACACTCTGAACTGAGAGTACAGATGACATAAGTCTACAGGAGGTGATGACAGAGGACATTGGATGACACTCTGAACTGAGAGTACAGATGACATATGTCTACAGGAGGTGATGACAGAGGACATTATATGACACTCTGAACTGAGAGTACAGATGACATATGTCTACAGGAGGTGATGACAGAGGACATTGGATGACACTCTGAACTGAGAGTACAGATGACAGAAGTCTACAGGAGGTGATGACAGAGGACATTGGATGACACTCTGAACTGAGAGTACAGATGACATATGTCTACAGGAGGTGATGACAGAGGACATTGGATGACACTCTGAACTGAGAGTACAGATGACAGAAGTCTACAGGAGGTGATGACAGAGGACATTGGATGACACTCTGAACTGAGAGTACAGATGACAGAAGTCTACAGGAGGTGATGACAGAGGACATTGGATGACACTCTGAACTGAGAGTACAGATGACATATGTCTACAGGAGGTGATGACAGAGGACATTGGATGACATTCTGAACTGAGAGTACAGATGACAGAAGTCTACAGGAGGTGATGACAGAGGACATTGGATGACACTCTGAACTGAGAGTACAGATGACATAAGTCTACAGGAGGTGATGACAGAGGACATTGGATGACACTCTGAACTGAGAGTACAGATGACAAAGTCTACAGGAGGTGATGACAGAGGACATTGGATGACACTCTGAACTGAGAGTACAGATGACATAAGTCTACAGGAGGTGATGACAGAGGACATTGGATGACACTCTGAACTGAGAGTACAGATGACAGAAGTCTACAGGAGGTGATGACAGAGGACATTGGATGACATTCTGAACTGAGAGTACAGATGACAGAAGTCTACAGGAGGTGATGACAGAGGACATTGGATGACACTCTGAACTGAGAGTACAGATGACAGAAGTCTACAGGAGGTGATGACAGAGGACATTGGATGACACTCTGAACTGAGAGTACAGATGACAGAAGTCTACAGGAGGTGATGACAGAGGACATTGTATCACACTCTGAACTGAGAGTACAGATGACAGAAGTCTACAGGAGGTGATGACAGAGGACATTGGATGACACTCTGAACTGAGAGTACAGATGACAGAAGTCTACAGGAGGTGATGACAGAGGACATTGGATGACGCTCTCAGCTGAAGTAGTGAGTTGTGGAGGTGACAGGAGATTGTGGCAGGACATTAGATGACGCTGTCAAATAGGTCTATAGGTGATGACAGAGAAGATTGGATGACACTCTGTGAAGACAGTGGAGGTGACAGAAGTCTCAGGAGGTAATGACACAGAACATGGGATAAAAATCACAATCGTGACATTTATATAGCTATATTCTAGCATTCGTTGTCATCCAAATGCTGTACATTGGATGACACTCTGTGGTGAGAGTGGAGGTGACAGATATATACAGAGGACATCGGATGACACTATCAACTGAGGGTGGAGACATTCAGTTATAAGACCTGATGTAGGAAGAACAGCCGTGATTGTCATGATTGACTGCATTATAACACGAGTATTGATTTTAATGCAGCCAATTCTACAGTAACAACTACAAGAAAGAGATAATATCGGGACATCAATATCAGATTGAATTACTTTCATTTACCCTCTTTCGCCATCCCTCCGATGAAAGTTGATCAACATTGAAATGATAATACATATAAATGGGCGTAAAATATCAATTGACCGTCCGCGAAATGAAAGTATTTTAATCTGATATCAGAGGGACATTTCAAGATGATGCCTAATCACGCATACAGTTCAATGATATTTTAAGCGGTGCTCTTGTGTGATAATTGAAATATTAGATTTTGAACTTTGTGGGCCGAATATATAATCGGGACTAAAATAGAGGCAATGATAGTTAAGGGCTTTCAGACATTTTAGAGTGCACTGTCTGATTGAGTGCAGCGGGTTTCAGTGAAAGTTCAACATCTCGAGTAGATCGTCTTCATTTAGACGGAAACACCTTCACTTGGAGAGGGCAGTCAACATGTCGCAATGTCAACATCATAGGCAAAGAGTTGGACATACAAACCAACTGAAGTGATCTTCTATATGTGTCTGCACTGAAATGGCACAAGTACCGAGTGACACATTTCTTCAAATGTCACCTGGTGCCCGAGATATTTTATTTTGTTGCTACAGTTTTAGCTGTGAATCAGCATACTCCAGGTTCAAATATTCTCTTCCAGTCGTTTTGAAAGCGTGCATTCATTTGCTGTATATAGAGTGTATTTTATGGTCGAGTAAATAATTTTTCTTGTCCATCTTTCCCCAGTTCAATCTGCTGTAAGCGTGTGTACTACGATTATCTCATGGCACAAGTATACATTGTGACACAATTAAAACAAACTGCAATCACAGCAATACTGTTATCATACTAGTGAATATCAAAATTAACCACTCTTGAATTCACACGACATTTAACATAACATTTCCTTATCGCGTGCATATGTTATGGCCAACTAGCCTTAGGGTTGTTCTTTGTGTCTGTTCTGTATCAACTCCACTCGGGTGGCATCTCTGGCAGTGGCAACAGACACGATATCCAGACATCATGGTGGCAGCGGAGATGACACTTTCAGGCCCAGTGATAACGTGGATAATGCATTGCCTCCCGTCGATGATAATAAAGATGATATGTCTAATTTCAACGTCGCGAGGATGCGTCTTTGCAAGACGACATCGACATCATCGCCAACTGCGAGACCGAATGAGAAAGTACGTCATCCACATTAGCTGGTCTCTCACGAACGTCTCCACTAGCTGTCATGTAGCAA
This sequence comes from Ridgeia piscesae, assembly GCA_025642075.2. Lineage (NCBI taxonomy): Eukaryota > Metazoa > Annelida > Polychaeta > Sabellida > Siboglinidae > Ridgeia > Ridgeia piscesae. Next base: position 913,489 of record JAODUO010000045.1, read on the forward strand.
CTGTCTCAAAAATGCGACCGATGTATTGCTATTAGCCTATTACTAACATTTCTTTCTCCGGTATCAGCCCGTTCATAGGCGCATGCAGACAATCACAATAAAATGTGCATGGAATCATACAAACGCTAAACATATTATATCATGGTAAATTTGATATCAAATATGAAAAATTCAATGATATACATATAACTCATATCATCATCATCATCATTGTGCAGCCAAATTATCCCTTAGTTGGGCGAAGGCCTCAGCACGCTGCCTCCACATCTGCCTATCTTGCGCTGTCCTCTGCCAGATGGTACCTTTCCAGTAGTCGTCTAGTTCGTCACTCCACCGTTTCACCGGTCTTCCTATAAATTATATGTATATTATATTACACACACACGCGCGCGCGCACCACATTCATTCTACAACTAATTATATAATATATATATATATATATATATATATATATATATATATATATATATCATATATATATACATATATATATATATTATCAATATACGTACATACGTATACATGTATATAATTATATATATATATATATATATATATATATATATTATATATCATATATATATAACATATATATATATTATACGTATATATAATATATATACATATATATATGTGTGTATATATACATATATATAATTATATATTTATGTGTGTGAGAGAGAGTAGGAGTGTGTATATATATATATATATATATATAATTATATATATATATATATACTCTGGCCATATCTACTGTGAGATGGTCATATGATGGCAGACGACAGTTGTTCACGTGAACTCGATACAACTGACATCTACAACTACAAGTTAAACAAGATGACGTTGCCTTCGTTGTGCGTAGATGTCCAGAACTCTCGCACATGTCAACATTAAGTCTGCATAGCTACATACACAGGTGAAGTCAATGCAAGTCCCACCGCCTGACTTATACTCTACACACTCTGCGGGCGGAGAAGTTCAGCGTGGGAATGAATTCTATCGTGTCATGATTGCTATCGTACGATATCAAGAGTTCTCCCAGACGTTTGTAGGCACTATAGTATGTTCTGCGAGCGTCAACATTGTGGATTTTGTATCATATCCCAGAGAGCATTTCCGTCTTGGACCAAAGTTAAAATGATTAAAATGTGGCGTCGCAATTGGCAGGAAAAGTTAAATAAAATATTTCTAAACAAAGGTACACGAACCGACACCACTAAAATGCCTTTGCGTTTGGGATAGATCTGAACACAATGACTGTTGTTTGGGTTTACGGGCCTAAGGGTGGTCTGACACACCCAAAAAGCAGCGGGAACTCCGTGCACGGGAAGTCTGCAGACAAGATTCCTCTTGAAGTAAACACACTATGCAAAGACATGACTGGATTGTTGGATGCATTTTTTTTAGCCATTACGGGGTGCAATTGGGTGATTTGTGAAGCTAATGTGGGTAGTTGCAATAGTAGGTTTTCAATCAGCGTCATCATCATCGTGCAGCCGCAGTGTCCCGTGGTTGGGCGAAGGCCTCAGCATGCTGTTTCCGCGTCAGCCTATCTTGCGCTATCCTCTGCCAGATGGTACCCTTCCAGTACTCATGTATATCGTCTTTCCATTGTCTCACCGGTCTTCCTCTAGATCGTTTCTATTCGTAGGGTTTCCAGTTGGTGATACGTGATGTGGATCGGTTATCTCTTTATCCTGCTGACGTACTTGCCTTACCCAGGTCCACTTCCGGCGTCTTCAGCGTCAGGGGGATTGAACTGGTTACACGTACGTTTTAGCATACTGAATCTCCATAAATCTAAATTGACCACAATTCGAATGTGCATGTTTTATTAGTCCACCACGAACGCATCATTACTAGTTAGCCGTTCTCGTCCACTGGTAGTTCCTCGTGCATCCACGGGAGGCGCCGTTCTCGCAGCAATTCTTCTGCACGTAGTCTTCCTGCAGCATCGGCCGAATACCTCTACACTGGGCCTTATCATTCGGCGGGTCTGGCGAGCCTCTCTCCATCCGGTGAAGCGCCGAAGACTGTTCTCCTGCAATGGAACAACATGTTGTGTGTGAACAGGGCAATCAGACATAAAATAGACATTAAGTACTCCACGTTATGTCGACACCGTCGTCCGCAATCCTCAACCAGTGCACATGAGAACTGCATATTCGTTTATTATTATATTATATACATTCCTTATAAACGTGTCCATATACACATACGCGTTGTGAGCATATATATATATATATATATATATATATATATATATATATATATATATATATATATATATCACACGCACACAGACACGAATATGCAGTAACAATTAAACAAGTTATACAAACAAATTATACTAAATGTGTAGGGGTAAAGGAGATTTAAAATCACCATCACCGAAATCTATAATATTGGCAAGTGTTAAGTCTAAACATGGTATGCAAAATATGTGATTTGATTTGGTTCAACAACAATAGCGATATAACATCTTAATATTTACCCTTTCATAAACACGCGAATACCTTCAAATGCAGCAACTGTAACAGAGCTCAAGGATTGGACTGTACAGTCACGGCAGGCGCTGCAGCAACTCGGAGGCGATCGCAACCCGGACTGACACATTATGGGTGCATAACCCATTATCTTTCGAGACAAGAAAATAAACACTTTTTATCCTGTCTTCGGACGATATGTTGTCATTAAACTTTTCTTGTCGCGGCACCCAGTTATCCAGGGCTGCACGGAACATACAGCAGCCGACAGGCAGGATATTGTCAGTTCTTATGCGCAGTTCCATTCTGTTGACTGCGTCTCTCCAAAGCAACTTCCCGGTGTGCAGGCGGCTGAATGATCGCCAACAGACGACGGTTGGCTAGACACTGCTGGTTGGGATTCAGCTGGTCGTGAACCAGTGGTTTCTTGCAGTCCTTTCCCACGTGTGGTCTACAGCTGCCGATGCTGCTAGGCGATGAGTTTGCCAGTGTCGTGTTGTTCAAAATGTGATTGATTAGACTCAATAAGGCTACCTGTCTCGCATTTAGCGTCATTTATTCAATACTATTAACGGGAAAGGTCAATGGGAAAGGTTACTTTTACAGTGCGTGCGTGCGTGCGTGCGTGCGTGCGTGCATGCGTGCGTATGTATGCGTATGTATGTATGTATGTATGTATGTATGTATGTATGTATGTATGTAAGTAAGTAAGTAAGTAAGTAAGTAAGTAAGTAAGTAAGTAAGTAAGTAAGTAAGTAAGTAAGTATGTAAGTATGTATGTATGTATGTATGTATGTATGTATGTATACAACTATGCATGCATGTCTTCTTCAAATATTTTAGCCGGAACAATACACCGGTGCATCGCAGTAATGAGGGCACGTGACGACTACAGTACAGCATCGTTGCCTTGTGCGCGTGAGCACAGCCTGTTTGCGATCAGCGCATCTTACCGTACGTTGTATAACTATAACTGCGCACATGCATGCATGCATACATGTTTGGTAGAGAGGAGGCGTGTCCTTGTGTATTATGGGGACGGTTTACAACCCTTGTTATAAGAATAACTCCGTAACTGGCTACATGATATTTGGCCTCTGCCTGGCTGCGGTTCCAGGTGGAACGCCAAATCTAAACTGACGCAATATACTATTAAAATAAATAATCTATGCTCTGTTGAACTTATCTGCTAAATGTGCACGTGTGTAACTTCTTGCAAATGTTCTTCATATAGCTGGCCATGACTCGCCGTCCCGTTGAAGAACGATTAACTTGGCGATTTGCCATTATTAGGCCCACCGGCATTACTAAGCACTGTTTGTGACGTAATTCCTTCGTGGTCACGTGATTGCACCGGTAGAAATAAATGTTTTGTAGCATTACATGACATTATTGCAAAAAGTATGTGATCATGTTAATTTGACTTTAGGCACAACGGCACAGTTTTACGTGATTTTTTTAATTTATTTCTCGCTTACGATAATAGTAGTTTGGGAACGTGGCTAACGCGTTATGGAGTGACGTCATCACTATTTGCGTTCAAGTGATCCTGAACGTGTGACGACACCGGAACGTGAGCTTGCTGCAAAATGTTCTAGTTGTTTCCAACACTCCGCAGGGTTCTATTAACTGACTAGTCTATATACTGTTATAATGTAGTGACAACGTTATATTCTTACGACTATGATCTTGTTGAACTAGTTTTAATTACGAGGCCACTTTTATACAACGTTGTTACCCGATACCAAGGTGAAGTGTCGAACATTTTGACGGGAGTGTTCTACTTTCCAGAGGGTTCGTGGTCATTACAACTGCACGTAATGATGACCCAACATGGTCGAAGATAACCATGCCGGTGCCATTAGATTCCGTCCGCGTGGGTCCGGAGATGGCTAGTCGGGCTTAGCCTTAGAAGTGTAAATAATAGTGTAACGGGGGTTGATCAGATCGAAGAGGGTTCTAAGACGAACTAACCCTAACCTATTTCCATTTTTTAGGCACGGTAACCGGGGGTTAGTTCACGATGTTTAGCGATTAGGGATATGGTGGTAATTCGTTGTGCGCTTGTTTTGTTGTTGGGCGCACGCACGCACGCACGCATGCACACACGTTCGCATGTACGTACTGCATGCATAGTGTACATACTGGCTGCTTATACAAGACAAAGCAAGACAAGTACTTCAATAGAACAAAATGGGTACATCGTCAGGGCAAGACAAGCACTTCAATAGAACAAGATGGATACATCGTCAGGGCAAGACAAGCACTTCAATAGAACAAGATGGATACATCGTCAGGGCAAGACAAGCACTTCAATAGAACAAGATGGATACATTGTCAGGGCAAGACAAGCACTTCAATAGAACAAGATGGATACATCGTCAGGGCAAGACAAGCACTTCAATAGAACAAGATGGATACATCGTCAGGGCAAGACAAGCACTTCAATAGAACAAGATGGATACATCGTCAGGGCAAGACAAGCACTTCAATAGAAGAAGATGGATACATCGTCAGGGCAAGACAAGCACTTCAATAGAACAAGATGGATACATCGTCAGGGCAAGACAAGTACTTTAATAGAACAAGATGGATACATCGTCAGGGCAAGACAAGCACTTCAATAGAACAAGATGGATACATCGTCAGGGCAAGACAAGCACTTCAATAGAACAAGATGGATACATCGTCAGGGCAAGACAAGCACTTCAATAGAAGAAGATGAGTACATTGTCAGGGAAAGACAAGTACTTCGACAGAACAAAATCAGTACAAGATGGGTACAACGTTAAGGGGCATGACAAGTATTCCGACAGAACAAGATGGATATATTGTCAGGGCAAGAGACAAGTATTCTGACAGAAAAAGATTGGTACAGCATCAGGACATGACAAGTATTTCGACGGAACAAGATGGATACATTGTCAGGGCAAAAGACAAGTATTTCGACAGAAAAAGATTGGTACAACGTCAGGACATGACAAGTATTTCGACGGAACAAGATGGGTACAACGTCAGGGCAAGACAAATACTTCGACAAAACAAGATCAATACATCGTCAGTGCAAGACAAATATTTCAACAGAACAAGACAAATATTTCGACAGAGCGAGACAATTATGCGATGACAGATATATGAAAACAACGTCAACAGGACCCAAGTACTGCAGAACAAGATTTTCTATAGATGTGTACATAGGGGCAGCTCAAGTGTGTAACCATGCTCAATACCCCGAAGTAGATTCTTAGCCTATATTATATATATACATATGTGTGTGTATATATATATATATATATATATATGTGTATATATATATATATATATGATATATATATTAAACACTCATAATTAAGCTTTTAACTTTGTGTCTCTAAATAAATTCACCCCACCAATTGTGTCATGCAATATTTGAATATCACAACGGCGTCTTTATTAACTATGGAGGAACAACCCTTCGAAATAATACCACTGGGTATATTTGCAGTGGACCAGAGCAAGATCCCCTCATTCACAGGGATTTGAAAGTAATTTTGTCACCAGATTTAGTCAGCAGATGGAGCCACTACTATTTTTAAAATACTGAACTAACCACGAGGATGAGAACCATCCGTTTGATCAAAATTAATGGCTTAGTAGAAATGCGCTGGTTCTGGGTATTTTTTTTTTTTATGGGTTGTATGCAAGTTGCATCAAATAGATACAGAAATTAATTGGGATTGTTTTTTTCTCTATTAGTTTATAGGTCTGGATTCCGCGAACCAAATACATCCACCAAACATTAGTAAACATGTATATATATAAATTCTGAGAAAATCCACTTGTCGGACAGCAACAGCTACAATGGGTGCCATGTTGAAGAAATGCTTTTGGGTGGATTACATATGTAAACAAAAATCTAAATATTTTCAGTTTCATTTTATTTAGAATACTGACATCTTTGTTGTTTAAAAACATGATGCTACAACTGTTCCTCTCATTACAGCAGACCTTTCATTGTAAACATTAAAACAGACCTTTCATTGTTTTAAAAAATTTTTAAAAATTTTCTGCACAGCATCCAAGCTTAAATTAATCAGATAACAAACGGCTGCAAAAAACGATCGTAACTTACGTCATGTAAAGGGCTGTTAAACATCCTGTATATCACGGGAAAGAGAAACAAATGATGATAGACATACTGCAGGGGTGTAGATTCCTTGCTTGTAGTATCATGCTTACTGAACTGTAAATTTTCATATGCATTCGCACACATTTAAAAATAAAAATACAATATATAATTATAGTGGACATTTGGCATAATATGTAAGTGTTCATATCATATTCACAAGCACTTTCTTCATGTCATGTGTAGACTGATTGTAAACACGAGACAGACACAGATGTCTTTCAGCATGCCGACAAGCAAGATGTCTCTGTCCAACCATGATACGTGTCACATGACAGACAGTGTCACAATGATGACACAGTGTGACAGTGTCAACCCGACTCAACTAAACGTCTCACTTCTGTGTCGTCCGTCAGCTGTGCTGCAGTCTGTCCATCGCTGTCGACGAGTGACCGGTCAATGCCTCGGTACAGCAGAATCTTGACCACAGGTACGTGTCCACAGGAGACGGCTGGCAAACACAGAACGGCGGAATTTTAAAGGAAGCTGATGTTTCCAAATTGTTTTTGTTTTATTATAAATATTATTATTAAACAGACATAATCTCTTTCCCAGTGGTGGTTAATATTATTTTATAATTATTACTATTAAGTGGAGGTTATCTGTTTCATAGTTTGTTTTTATTAAATGGAGGATGTCACTTTCCCAGTTATTATAAATATGATCTCATCCAATTTTTTATTATATTATATTATTATTAAAACCAATGGTTTAGTTTTTTTATATTATAATTATAAATAATATTACTAATGGGAGGAACGATCCATTATAAACTATAATATGGCTTATTCTAGCAATATATTAGAAGTTAACTGCTTTATCAACCATAGGAGTTTGTTATAGAGCCTGGGAGGGATGGCCGTTCGTTGTGGTGGTGGCCGTGGTGGCTATGGTGGTGGCTATGGTCGTGATGGTGGCCGTGGTGGCCATAGTGGCCGTGGTGGTGATGGTGGTGGTGGCCGTGATGGCCATGGTGGCCGTGGTGGCCATAGTCGCTGTGGTGGTGATGGTGGTGGTGGTTGTGGTGGTGATTGTGGTGGTGGTGGCCGTGATGGTGATGGTGGCTGTGGTGGCCATGGTGGTGATGGTGGCTCTGGTGGTGGTGGTGGCTGTGGTGGCCATGGTGGTGGCCGGATGATGGTGGTGGTGGCCATGGTGGTGGTGGTGGCCATGGTGGTGGTGGTGGTGGTGATGCAACATTGACTTTCCCGGGTGAGGTTCATTTCTGTCAGGTCCCTACAAATGTAGATGTCTGACATTTTTTGAAGAATGGGGGACTTGAGTCAGCAGCTGTGTCCCAGTGCCATAATTAGAACAGACAATTAGGCCAGCCAGCTGTGGAAGTCACCCACGTGGTCAAGGTGCAGCTAAATACACTGTAAATAGCCAATTTTCATGTTAAAAGTCGCCAAACGAAGCCGTAACAAGAATTATGTTGTGGCGCTTGTGATGTACTCTGCCTGCCTGCGTCTGGACATCCCATGTTGGTTTTGGATTGGTCATCTGCTATGTTTGAGTAATTTTGCACTTCAAAGAATTTGAACTGGTACTAAGATAGCGTTTAATGCAACCAACCTACTGTACAAGTCACCAACTTTATTACTATTGCCATACTGCTATACATACCACATTTAATAGTCAGTACAATCAACATCTTAAATGTACTCTTTGGTGAGGGGTCAAGAAAAAACATACTTTTTGTACATTAATGTTGACAATTATGGATGATTCCTAGCGCCACACACCAGGTGAAACTGCTTTTAAATGAAAATTAAAAAAAATTGTTTAGGTCAGGTAATAGCTCTGTATGTTTAATATCAATATCATTCACTTTCATAACAAATCAATTCATAGATAAAGCCTGTCAATATCAAGCAATCAAATCCAATACAAAATCTTTGCACAAATTTTAAAATCCTACCTTGCTGTTTATTAATAAGCAGAACCTAGAAAATTTTGTTATTTGAAAATGTGACCTAGAAATTATTTTGCGAAGTTGATCTCATAAAGATAATCCATCACTACACAGTTAAATTTAAATGGAATCAAAACGCAATTGTTTGGGTCTATGCATCTAAAAACATTACTAAAAACTAATAACTGCAAAATTGGGGTTATGAGCTGATAAATATGTTGGGGGGACGGTCCCCTGGGGACAACTAATTAGTTTTAAAGGTTTTTTTAAAACCAGTTTGGGGCTTTAAAATCTATCAATAGACAATTTTGTGCATAGACAGTGCCTACGATATGTCTATGAAATTAAATTTGAAAGTGTGATATGATATGTAAGATAAGTGCTATACCATGACCTTCAAGTAAACCAAAAAGCAACCGTGGCTGAAACTGGAAGACCTACATTGTAATTTAATGACATAAAAGTAAAAGTATGTTTTCCTAAACCCTCCCATGTGTAAATTTAATAAAAAGTTTTGCATTGAACTCACATTAAATGTAGTAATGAAGAGGTGTTGCGTCTGTTAAAAAATTGGTGACTTTACAAGGGGGAAAACCAAACTTTGTAAGCTTTTTAAATGAAAATTATTTAAAAAAGCGGCCCCTCCAAAAAACCAAATGGGGGGTTTCCGAAACAGGAGATTTAAAAAACGCCAAAAAAAAATTCTGAAAAAGGCTTTTTTGGGGGATTTTAACATTTGGTAATTTTATGTATTTACTCATTGAACCCGGGGTACCCCCAAGCGGCTGGCCTTAAAAATTTCGTTTAATTAGGCCAAAAACACCCAATCCCCCAAACTTTAAAAAATGAAAACTTAATTTGTGGGACCGAAGAAATTTTAACCCCAAGGGGTTTTGATACCCCCAAAAAAAAACCATGGACCCCCAAAAAATGGCCCCACCTACCAAGGACCAAACCCCCAAGAAACCCCCTTTGGCCCCCCGACCCTACCACCCGGCCCCCAACCAATTCACCACACCACCAACCCTCCCCCAAAGCGAAATTGGACCCGGAAGGTCCGGACCAACATCACCCAAATGACCACCAGCCCTATGGCCCCCCGGGGAATACGAATACCACCCATACCAACGGAACCCCAACGGGATCCCCCCCAGTATAAAAACCCATGTTAAAACATTCCAAAATATTGCTGTAACCCTTTTAGTTTAAAGGCGTTTCCCCTTGAAATTATTTTAAATAATATAAAAAATGGAACAGGCCTTTTTTGAATTTCAATATTAAAAAAGGATATATATGTAAATACAAAGGTCATTTAAAAAACAAATGAACAGAAACCTCCCCTTAATAGTAATAATTATAAAATAATATTAACCACCACTGGGAAAGAGATTATGTCTGTTTAATAATAATATTTATAATAAAACAAAAACAATTTGGAAACATCAGCTTCCTTTAAAATTCCGCCGTTCTGTGTTTGCCAGCCGTCTCCTGTGGACACGTACCTGTGGTCAAGATTCTGCTGTACCGAGGCATTGACCGGTCACTCGTCGACAGCGATGGACAGACTGCAGCACAGCTGACGGACGACACAGAAGTGAGACGTTTAGTTGAGTCGGGTTGACACTGTCACACTGTGTCATCATTGTGACACTGTCTGTCATGTGACACGTATCATGGTTGGACAGAGACATCTTGCTTGTCGGCATGCTGAAAGACATCTGTGTCTGTCTCGTGTTTACAATCAGTCTACACATGACATGAAGAAAGTGCTTGTGAATATGATATGAACACTTACATATTATGCCAAATGTCCACTATAATTATATATTGTATTTTTATTTTTAAATGTGTGCGAATGCATATGAAAATTTACAGTTCAGTAAGCATGATACTACAAGCAAGGAATCTACACCCCTGCAGTATGTCTATCATCATTTGTTTCTCTTTCCCGTGATATACAGGATGTTTAACAGACGCTTTACATGACGTAAGTTACGATCGTTTTTTGCAGCCGTTTGTTATCTGATTAATTTAAGCCTGGATGCTGTGCAGAAAATTATGTTTACAATGAAAGGTCTGTTTTAATGTTTACAATGAAAGGTCTGCTGTAATGAGAGGAACAGTTGTAGCATCATGTTTTTAAACAACAAAGATGTCAGTATTCTAAATAAAAATGAAACTGAAAATATTTAGATTTTTGTTTACATATGTAATCCACCCAAAAGCATTTCTTCAACATGGCACCCATTGTAGCTGTTGCTGTCCGACAAGTGGATTTTCTCAGAATTTATATATATACATGTTTACTAATGTTTGGTGGATGTATTTGGTTCGCGGAATCCAGACCTATAAACTAATAGAGAAAAAAACAATCCCAATTAATTTCTGTATCTATTTGATGCACTTGCATACAACACCAGC